>CABFOV010004309.1:35014-53912 GCA_902141375.1 Timema poppense | reverse complement strand
TTCCTTATTTAAATTATTTAAAACAATGTTTTACGTTGTTCCTTCCGTCTTTTTACTTAATTAATATATGTAAACATTGTCCATAGTCAGACTGGGAACATGCCGGCGAGCTTCGAATATTTCAAGCAAATTTAAATTTGAAATTGTTCATAAAAGTAGAAAAAATATAGGGAAATACAAGGTAGGGTGGCAAATAACATCATACCATTGGTTATATAATTATTGCTCACAGAAATTTTGAGAAGAATTTCCTAAAAATAGAATTTATTATTTACTAACACTTCCTTTTATGTATTAACTGTCAATTATTATTTAAATTGACTAATAGCTTTACCATATTAATTAAAATGCACATGTGCTTTTTTTAGGGTTTGACATAATGTTTATGAGTGAACAGTTTTTTAATAAATAAAATAAATTTAAAAAAATATTGATGTTATGTTTGAATCATACTTTTTCTGTCAACTAATTATTTGTATTCGAATAGACCTAGTATAAGCTTTAACATGTTTGTAATATTACATTAAAAAGTTTGTATCTACAAATTTTCTATATTCGTATTGCCTCATTTGTCATTTTAAAAGAGTTACATACTCCTTTAGTCTTCTTTAAATAAATAAATAATTATCAGATTATTTCAAATCTACTTTAGCTATTGTTTCATTTTGTTGATTGGAAATACATACGTATAATATTTCTGAATTTGAAAGAACGTCTAAATTAATAAAACGAAATAACTAATTATTTAAATGTACAGATATAATACTTTAAAAAATATATAAATGTATATATGTATATGTGTATATGCATGTATATGTGTATATACATGTATATATTTATATACTTACAAGTATATATATATATATATATATATATATATGTAAAATGTAGCAGAATAAACAGTCATAAAATACTGTCAATAGATTCGACATATGTATGTATACATAAACATACATATACATACAAAAAAATTAATATATACATATATATGTATATATGTGTATATCGATATATAAATATGTATTCTAGTAACAAAAACAATAATTATATATATATATATATAAAATATACCGACTAGCTGACTAATCTAAATCAACGAAACTACAATAATAACGAAACCTATAGGTATTTAATGTTAAGGGTGCTACATGGGCAGGTAGAAATACCTCGTCGCCTTTTGGGAGTAAAAATAAATATTCACCTCTTCTCTTTACTACTACTAATAGTTTTATCAAAATCGTGATAAAGCTGAACACTTGAGTTACACTGTCTTGGCTCCCCTATGCAACCCTCTTAAGTAGAACATCTGCGCTTGCGGTGTTGCTAGGGTGCTGCGATTCAGGAAAATAATACATTTTTCCCTTTGATAGCAGACAGCTTTAACAGGTATGACCTAGCAAAAATAATAAACAACTAAAAAAACGTATGTGATTCTTTATTTTAATATAAATCCAAATTACAAATTCTTTAAATTTAAACAAATATTTAGTTGACATAATACAATGCAATGTATTTAACATATTTTCAATTTTCAATATATATTAGTAGAACGAATAAAGGAAATACATTTTGTATACCAAAGACAGAATTTGTTATTTAATTCATTTAAATTAAATAGCTCTCTTGAATTGAATTTTATTATGTTGGGCTTTGTTAACCATAAAATATTAATCTTTCTAAAATGGTTGACAAATTTAGAAATATTGAAGAAATTAAAGGAGTTTGATTTTTAAAATAAAATAATTTTGGTGTCAATAAAGGGAAAAAATAATAAATGAAAATATTTTGAGTCAGGTATAATTAATTAGAATTGCTATTTTTGATGGATGTTTTAATTTGGATTGGATGACCCTCGGAAGAAAAAAATCAGATCTGTCATTCATTTATATGTCAATTTTAAAATTGCTTTGAGAAACAAGGAAATTTCAAAATCTTTTTATTAGTGAAAATATTGTAGCTCTTTTCCTATAAACACCCATAAAAGCTCATTGGACCCTCGGCTAACTTTTGAAATAATTTGTTGCAGCTTAGGCCATACATTTCAATGTTATTCTTCAAATAGAAAACCCATCGACGAGATAGAAGTAAGGGTCAAAATGAGGCCAAAAATATAAGCCTCAATATCGTTCAAAATTAGTCATCTTCCTTCATTCTGACAACAAAATTTAAATACAAATTCAAACAATAAGTTAGGGATATAAACAAACATTTGAAAATAACCTTGTACTGAGACTGGTCTTTAAATCTGATATGGAATAAAATAATAATAATAATAATAATAATAATATAAATAATGAAATGTAAAGTTTATAGAGACAGGATAAGATAAATAAAACTCTTTAACCATTTCGTATTCAAAGAATCCACCAGAACCTTGTTTTCAATTATTAGATATTAATAGATAATTGGAGGAACTATTTTTATCTCTTACTATATATATATATATATATATACTGGTAAAATGTAGAAAACAATATTGAAGTGCTGCCAATAGATTTGAAACCCTATATAATTGTTTCAAAACTTTTATAGCAAGTACTTATACGATTTATGCACAGTGTGTGTAAAACTACTCCGGAACATAGCAGGCTAACTAATATCACGGTATTCAACGATAAATCTTAGGACCATCCATTGTTCGTCTATTGCATGCGGCCAGTTAAACCGTTATTAATGTGCTAATTGGTCTTCCACGAGAATTTAAAAAAATGAAACGTACTTAGTATAATCACCCTCCCACGTAACCCTTACACATACCATTGTGTTATATAGGGTAGTTGGCAAACTTTGATAAATGATTACTCTCATTTACTACTTAATTGTGATTTATCGTATAGAAGAGTAAGGCAAGGTATTCAGAGTAATGAGAATTTCACTACTAAAATTGGATGTACTTATTGTTTCAGTTACTTGTGCTGATGTTTACCTCAGTGGTCTTGGAATAAAGTG
Source organism: Timema poppense (assembly GCA_902141375.1). Classification (NCBI taxonomy): domain Eukaryota; kingdom Metazoa; phylum Arthropoda; class Insecta; order Phasmatodea; family Timematidae; genus Timema; species Timema poppense. The sequence goes on along the minus strand of CABFOV010004309.1, from coordinate 50,963 downwards.
CTCGCCCGATGTTCGTGAGTTCAAACCCAGCTTGGGTCGACGGATTTTTCTTGAGCGATAAAATTCTGTAGCACAGCTTCCTTTGGAGGGAAAGTTGATCCGTCGGTTCTATGTAGATTGCGGCATCTAGAAGAACCCTTGAAGGTATGCGAAAATACCTTTCCAGGAAACTTTGGTAGGCCCTATCACTTTCGCTCATAGAAACTCTCCTGTATCAATATACTCATTCAGTTCAGAAAGAAGTAGTTAAAACCTCAAAATAAATGATAAGGCTTGTTCAGATTGATTTTGACTTTCTTTCAGAACGTGAATATTTCCACATAAATGATTTTCATACACATAAGACTCTCGTTTTATTTAAAGTTATCTATAAATAAATTTTATATTCCTTTTCAAATTCATATTCATATTCATAGTCAAATATTTAAAATTCTTAGATAATATTGTTGGGTAATATATGTTTCAGATAAACCACAGCTTAATTTATTTAATATGTCCTTAGGTCCTCTGCTGATAAACATTTTGGAAAACGTTACCTCGTGTACAAATTAATTGTTTTTAAATAGTTAAATTGGAATACATAAATGATCTTAAGATTAAGGAAATGTTAAAATATTTGGAAACTGTCACTTTGAGATAAGAATCAAAACCAGGAACTGAAATCTGTGTCCAGGTGTCATTTTTAAAATTCACGAATGAAACTCTTCATATAGCAACATTTTAACACAATTACACAAATCGATAAGACATAGGCTATGGTCTAAGATCTCAACATTTTATTAACTGGTTTGCTGGTAGCAAAGAGGTTGGTGCTCGGATTCCAGCCAGGGGTTCTAAGAGGTTTTTTTCCCCCTAACTGGTTTTGGTCAATTCCTCAACACAAATGCAGGTATATTTGGCCTAAATTATACCTTCCTCTATAAATATGCTGAAATCTTGTATGGATGTTCTATAAATAAAAGTGTGTGAAAATTTCATAAATTTAAGAATAACATTTGTATAAACTTCATTAATAGCTACGTTCATGATCTTCTAATGAAATGTGATATAATTTGTAAATTATAGTAGCGTATAATCTTAACGGGTAATAAGACGCTGTGCTAAATAGTGTAAAATAAAGTCAAATAATACTAACCGTTTAATTTAAATAAGAATTTATATTCTAAAAAATCTTAAAATATGGATTATTTTTTGCTTTTGTTTGTTTTTTAAGACTGAATTTAAAATAATGTAATGTCAGAGGAGCCTGCGGTAAGTTTTAGTCACGCAACGCCTCTTACATACTTAATTACAAGTAATGATTAAACTTAACAATGTGACTGAAATAGGTGTACCTAATTCACGGCTTTGATGGCCGGTAAATCATTATGTTGAAGTTATCTAAACGCTAATAATAAATGTTGTAGTGAAGGAGGGGTGGGTAAAAAGGGGTGAGAATTGTTCAGAAAATTTACTTTTATTGTGTGTTCTAATCTTTAAAGCTTGTGATAACTATCAGCGAAGTTATGCTTTATGTGTACAAGCTACAGTACGTTGACATGAAATCCACCTTTAACGATTAAACATTTCACAACGAAGTCTGGTTGTAAAATTCTAGGACATCGAAACAACTAGTATTGTACAGAAATTATTCTACGAGCTACCCAAGAGGTTTAGTGCTTCAACCTTGCTGATGGAAGTGAGCAAATGGAAGGGAATTCAGTATCTGAGAGAATTTTAGAGATGTGACATTTTAAATAATATGTGTTGGTTAAGCTATGCCAGTTGAACCAATTATCCACCATTTATAGAATTGGCTTAAGGAAGGGAGGGACACAAGCCTTTAACTCTGTTAAGAAAAATTACAAATTTTGACTTAGATAGAACAAATCCTATCTGATTTAGATAAGAAAACGTATCTTAGGCGTATTTGAGGAATATAATATACTTTTAGCACCACGTCTTAATACCCGTTCATTTACGCTTATGTACTAACTAGGATGATGGTTTTAGGGATTAGAAAGGTTATACTTAGAGGAAGTGTACTAGAATTTTCGTGAAGGTAAAGTGTAAAATAGATTAGTATAAACCACCCTCAGTACATCCGGCTGAGCTTTGAACTTCGATCTCCCCATACATCGGCATTCTAGTCTAAAAGAGATATGTTTAATTTTGAGGATACTGCTCATTTTGTTTGTCATGAAAACTGTATTTGAGTTGCTTCTAAGGAAAACCCATGTTCAAACAATAATACCGGTTCAAGACCCTTGTTTGTTGTTACTCGTTTTATAGTGGCAGGGATCTATTTTTCTTCCATCTTAAAGTTGCACCGTTGAATTAGGGTAGTAACGATTTACGAATACGACGCTCATCGCATCAAAGTTGGTATTATGAAATGGGATCTATTGTACAGTTAGGGTCATTTTAACGTCTGCTGTAAATATAATTTTAAATTAAATATTACAAAAGATGTAATCATAACTGAATCAAATCAAAGTGACAATTTAGATGCTGGTTATAATGGACGCTACTTTATTAAGAATGCAAAAAGATATTTTTGGTTATGAAACATAGGACGTGGCTGCCTAGATATATGAGGAGCCTAAGCAGTGAATAATTCGTTAAAATGCCTCACCCCACCAGCTACCATCGGCCCAAGTGTTCTACCTTTAAATTTATATAGATTTATTTGTTATCTTCTCTAAAAAAAATTAGAAACGTTCCATTTTCTTAGATTCCGAAGTACAGGATATATTTTTTGTTTATTTTTGAAAGATTATATGATCCGCCTTTCTCATCCATTCCTCTGAAGACTATAATAATATTTTGATAATAATGTGTTTTAAAAAATTCTTCAAACATCAAATAAGGAAGCGTTTGTATATCTACTTCATTATATTTTTTGTTTTATTTACTCTATCTAGCAAGGAAGGCCAAGTTGTACTTTGGACCTCTATACAATGGTGCACTAGAACTCACCATTTTCCCGTTTATTAACACTACAGTTTTTGTTTTTATAAATACAAATGAATTGAAAATGATTGTAACTCGTTGATTATACAGAATATAAACCCAAACGATAATTACATTTTGGAAAACTTAATTTAAAATCCTACTGGTCTAAGGATGAATCTTGTATATTGTAATAAACTACATCGATTATAAATATATTTTTTTAACCTATGATAACATCTGATATGATAAAATTGGTATAACGGGTGCAACTATATATAAATTATTTTATGTTATACTATACATGAGATTTAAATGCTTATGTAAATAAAGTCTATATATTATAGTGAAAATCTAAATCTATTTAAAAAATAGTACTAACTGTGGATAGCATTTATAATATATTCTAATTTAAAAAAATAAATTATTAGTCTGTATATCAACTGTCGTATAAAGGCATACTAAAAAAAATTAAATGAAAATTGAAAAAAATTATTATTTCACTTAGTATAATTCACTAAAAATATAAAACACACCCCTCAATAATTACAATACATAATTGTGTTGACCTAAAACAGCGGTGCCCATCTAGTTTATCTGGTGTTCCACTATTACTTTAACCATCTTGAGCACACTACCCAACAACGAAACCTTACTGTAACATTACAGCACCAACCACACCCCTGCTAAAATAAAAATATAAAATGAATCAGATATTTTTTTATTCATGAGTGAGATAGGAGGTGTTTTGGGCTAATTTGGTTTACCTCAAATAAAGTTTTAAAACAAAAGGATGTAATAATGAAAACTTAACATAACACCATTGAAAAACTTATTTTGTAAAGAAATGGCTTAATGTTTTCAGAATACACATGCTAGAAATAATAACAAATTTTTTTTTTAAAAAACAACATGAGTAACAAAGTGAAATATGTATTTTTCATAATTGTCTAATATGTTTTATTGATAATAGCATTACTATTAAAAAACATAATATAAAATATAGTAAAGGTTCTTTTTAGAAAACATATCAAATCATGGTAATCAAAAGTTATTTCTCAGTTAGATGTTTAGATCTCTTTAACATTATAAAGTAAATTAATGTTTTGGTTTGTTGGAAAAAAAAACGAGATAAATTAATTCTCTGAAATGCTATTCAGTGAGTACAGGACATTTCTATTTTTTTATCAAGTTCATGATTGAAATTATTGCTCACATATGTATGTTGTACATTTTGTTTGCCCTGAAAGGTACCGATCTTTCCTTAATGGTTCCCCTTACGACCATACTTTATAAACTATAAAATAGAGTAACAAAGTAAGATAAGCTCACTACCTTATAGGGTAAACGAAGGGTAAGTAGAAATAAATCTAAAGCAATATATTATGGCCATATCTCGTAAAACGTTTTATATTAATTGCGGTGAGCTCAAGCATGCACCAGAAAATGTCATTGCATGCTAATAATGGCACACATGCCGTGGTTTAGTCACTTATATTCGAGAATATCATGAATCTTATGGGCGCGCTTCTATGTTTGAGCTACATCTTAATATTTAAGTTAATTAATGGATAATTTAAACAAATTCTAAAAACTAAAACCCCCCTTAGTGTGAAATTTTTATGTTTTTAAAATGAAGTATTAATATATCAACCCAGTCCTTAAGCTAAAGATATAATTATGACACCAACATTAATAAAGATCACGTTTATCTGTATTTTCTTTAAACCAACCTTTTTATTTAAATTATATTATTTTGATGTTTATTAGAAATATTATTCTAAAACAAGTAGTCCGTATACATAATATATTGATATATTTTACTGCCTCATATAGAAGTAATGCTATTTTCATCCTCGAAACTATGGGAATATCTAGGTTTTATGTACACCTGAAACTAAAATAACGAGTTTTACAGTTATATCTTGTCAGTTTGTCCCTGAGATAAGGTCTGTGTACTGGGACTTTTATCTGAAACAATTTAACGGAATTAGATTTAACGTGATATAATTATAAATGTTAAATGAGCCTTGCTCTTGAATTAAGGATACTTTTTAATTTTTAGAAAATTTCAATTTTTCTCTATAATGGCAAAAATTATTTAATTTAAAATGGATATTAAGTTATAGTTTGGCTAGAAAAATAGCAGTGTACACTTTATTTTTTGAAGAAAAATTAGTTTCAGTTTACCGACGAGTGTATCTACACTATCTACACTAATATTATAGAGAGAAAAGATTTTATTTAATTTTTTTTTTTTGTTTGTAATGGGTAAACTCAAAAACTACCGGATCGATTTTAAAATGTCTTTCACCAATATAAAGCTACATTATCAGCAAGTAACAGAGACTATATTTTATTTTGAAAGTTTAATTTATTCCTCATAAAAATGTCGATAGTCACTCATATTTTATGGTAGAGTCTATGATAATTCTTCAATATGTGTGTTGAAAATAATAATTCGTGGGGAGCGGGGGAATGGAGATGGGTCTAGTTTTTAATATTTTCAATATTTCTAAAATAGTTTTAATGGATGGGTTTAAATATGTAGATTTGTAGAGTGTTTAAATGATACATATAAGTTTAAAAACTTCTCGGCAAAAGATTTGTTTATGATTAGTTTTCTGATAACTGCATATCTAAAATTTCAAATATTTTTAAAATGGCTAAAATTTGCTTTGAATCAAATATTTTTACAAAATAAATATTTTTATTTGTTTTTTATTTCTCAAACCGATTTATTTGAGAAATAGATATTTAAAAAATAATATTTTATGATTTGTTTTATATTGGTTAAGTAGGGACCATTTAAAAGATTGTAAAAAAATCGTTCATTTAAAAAAAACTAATCCAATGGAAATGTATTTATAACTATTTAAAAAATATAACATTACTTTAATTTATTTTAAAATTAATACAAAATGTGTCAATTTGAAATATTTTTATAATAAAAATAATTTATATTTATCCATACCAAAATAATTAATTTTTAAGGTTGTCTACAATTAACAGATTCTTCAAAATTTGAAATTAGTAAAAAAAAATAACTTAACAATTTTGTTCAAAAGCTATTTATGAAGAGCTTTATTGGTAATCACAAAATGATATGTTTGTGTCTATGAGTAAAACTTACTAACTGTAGTTTACTGAAGACATATTTTTGGAAATTTTATTCAAACTATAATTCACTACTTGAAAATATTTGCGTATTTGTGTCATACCATTTATTTATTTTTAGTAAGATAATATCTCACCAAATATTTAAAATATCCACTGGCGTTGAAATGGTCCATTTAAAGTTAGGTATATTTTAATACATTTTGTAGTTGGTTCAATACTTTATATTAAATTGAAAGAAAGAAATTTTACCATAACTTTATTTTCAATGTTCAACGTAATATTAACAGTCAGGGTTATTGGCATACCAACACTAATAGGATAGGAATAAGTGTGGTTTAGTATTATAAGAAATGTACTTAAACATATTAAAAAGGAAGGTGTGATACCTGGTACATAAATTCGAACAAATTGAGAAATATCACCTGGGCACGCGAGTTTAACCGGGAGATTTTAGCTTAACGCGTTAGTGCTCTTCTACTGAGCAATCCAAGAATCTCTGCTACTGAGCAATCCAAGAATCGTCCCGTTATTCGGGTCAATCTTAACTCGAATTTTGAGGAAAAGTCTGTTATGTACGCGTGAATATCATTAGCTACTAAGAGCTGTCATTAATATAATAGTCAACAGCGACCCGGGTGTGGCTTGATACTGCCAATAGTACAAATACATTGTACATGCCCTTTGAATTAAGATTGAAACCTTGCTTTCTTACATTTTTGGACACAAGACCTAGATTTGAACCTCTTTCTTCGCTGTTACCAACAATTCAGACCGTACAATATCGACACTTTAACATAAGTTTATCCTTATAAAAATGTTCACTTTCAATTTATATTTCCTTTATTATAGTGCTGAACAACAGTCGTAGAAACTATAACAGGTCATCCCTGAAAATTACACAATTAATTTAAAAATACATATAGTTACACAAGAAAATATGATAAATAATGATAGCTAAATAATTATACATACTGATGAATAGTAACGAAACATAGTAAATAATAATGATAAGAATAAAAAATAGCAATAAAATAGATCACCAAAGAGTAGTAAAGTATGCATATTTTAAAACATTAAACAGTATGCCATTCAATAAATTAGAATATTGTAAATTTAAATATTACAAGCAGAACTTCTATAGGATAAATTACTGATATGGAAGTTCCTTAAATAACTCTATGAGTTGAGCTTTTCTTTTATGATATAAGTCGAATTCAACAAATCTGGAATTGGCACTATGGATACAACGGCCTTGGGCTCATCCTGTAAGAGCTATTGAAGAAAAATAATTTTAGATTAAGAGAATACCGAGAAGGTGTATGAACGCCTACACGATCAAGGGCAAGTTTTCAAGAAATTTTGCTATTGAAGATATGGAAAACAAAAGTGCGTTACAATAAATTCCACGCGATGAGAGAGTTTGGAGCCCTTAAGAGGTTTCGAATTCTGCCATAATGATAATAAATCCGGTCAGTAAAGAATGTATCATAGCACGAAGTGATAAATTTTCTTTGAACGTTTTACAACCTAAGAGAGTCAGTTAAGGTAATGGAATTCCTAGCAACACTTAAATATTGTAACTTAGATCTAATCAGGGCGTAGTGCAGAGATAAAAACTGTCGGCATTATTATTTAATGGGGTAATACATTTAATTAGTCCAAGTAATTTCAATGATTGGGATAATACATGGTCAACAGGATAGTGGAATTAAAGTTTGTTATCCAGGAGAACGCCAAGATCATTAATATAAATGGTGTGAGCTATGTTATCATTGCCCAATTTATAAGTAAAAAGAAAGGATTAGTTTTCCTAGTAAAATACATAGATTTAGTCTTATATTTATTAATAGACATTCCATTTTCAAAAGACCATTGTAGAATGCCATTTATATCATTTTATAAATTCAAATGATCTGCAATTGAATTGATAATTTTAAATAAATATAAATAATTTGTAAAGAGTAAATAACTAGACTAGTTCAAATATTTACCAATGTTATCAATAGCGACATTAAAGAGAATAGGACCTAAATTAGAACCTTTTGGTATACCACAGGGGACTATAAATGTGTAGGAGGTGTGAGAATCAGTTTTAATAGAGAATGATGTTTGATGCAAATAACTTCTGAGCCAATTTACATATGAGTTAGAAAGGCCCAGACTACTAAGTATAGAGAGAATAATACTATGCTGACACAAGTCAAATGCTTTACTTTGGTCAAAATAAATAGCATCAACCTGACCTTGGGCAAATACTTGAGGGGCAACATGTCCATGAATTTCTACTAATTTTGTGACATAGATTCATATTTATAAAACCATGTTGACTATCTGAAAACTTATTTTTAAATTGGTGGGAAGTATGCTCATGTATGATTTTCAAGAATACTTCAGATAAAGTGTTTAAGAGAGAAATTGGTATTAAATTACAATAATTTGTTTTTCCCCCTTTTTTATAAATAGGTGTGACAACAGATTGTTTACATGTAAGAGAAAGTTTCATTTTACAGGATAATGTTAAAGATGTGGGCTTAAAAATGTTTGAAAATGTTGGAATAACTTTTAACAATAAAACATAGAATTCCATCTGCCACGGAATATCTAGAAGAAATCAAGTATTTTATAGAATTAGTAACATTCAAGAGTTTAAAGTAACATCCAAGGGTGTAAGTAACATTCAAGGGTGTAAGTAACATCCAAGGGTGTAAGTAACATTCAAGGGTGTAAAGTAACATCCAAGGGTGTAAATAATAATAATAATAATAATAATAATTGATATGAATAATCAACCTAAATTAAGACCTACCCAAATTTGACTGTAACTTTTAATCATTCAATATAACATGGTATTTCTAAAAGAGGGATAGATCAATCTAAATATATACTAGTGATGTTAGTTATCTCATACCAACTTCAGTGGCCCGAAAGTTTAAGGACTCACCCTCGTGTTAGAAGATTGGGACATCGTGGTTTGAGTCCCACTTGGGTCTAACAAGGTTGGTTTTTCCTACTCTCCTTCAACGCCAATACGGGTAGATTAACTCTAAAATACTTATTTCTTAATCCCTACCTCATAAGAGTAATGATCATACACGCGTATAACCTGAAGAGTTGGTAAGACGCGTTGATAAAACATATATACCTGTATTTATATCATAACAAGTCTCCGGTACAGTTTTTCATGTCATGTGGTAACGATGTCCCAAACGAGTTGGCTTCTTACACTTGCACTCATACACTCTCTTTGACCTTAAATTTATTAGAATAAATTATACATTATCATGGTTGTGAACATTTACAGTGACCGCGCATTGAAAAGATCTTACATCTTAACTGCATCATGCAACTTATTATGTTCTCCTTCCCATTCCTTTATTTACAATCGCTTTCCAAGCACGCACCTTAATCTTTAAAACATAATTTTTTACAAATATAGTCATGATGACAATTTTCGTAATCACCTCAAACCTCCTATTACAACGATTTATTGTGTTTGACATTAAATAGAAACTATATATATTCATTTTAATAAGCTTGTGTATACTTCTATGATTTTAAAAAATGAGATTATAAGTGTAAAATGAGTGTAAGCTAGAGGCCATCAATTAAGTTATTTTGGAAATAAAAAAGGATATTTATAGGTCTACTTAATATTGTTTCAACATGCTACTTTTCCATGTAACCTGAAGTTAGACTCGATGATAAGATAAAAAAATATGTTACTTTAATTTTATTGTGATTTAATGTTTAATAGTTGTATTGTTTAGCTAAAAACTTCATGTTTCCAAATATGATTTGAACTACTATATTAATAGTTTTAAGAAAATTATTTTAATTTATTCTTTCTCACATCTTTGGGAATTTAATCAATATTATTTTGATGTGAATAATTATATACTATAATATAATTTAAAAAAATTAGCTACTTAAGAAACGTTTACGTTTATAACAATAATGTATGGTGAGCATGTTTTCCATTTAGAATATGATTTTTGTGTTTAAAATTATGATTTATTTAATACCATTCATAATAAATGCCAAATAATATTTCTAGAATTTTCATAAAATCAAAAAACATTAATAAATATAATGTATAATCAAATATTTTTTGTCTGACACTCATTTATTTACTTAGCAGAGGCATACTTTTTTACGAATAAATAAAAAACTAATGTAGCTCAATTTTAAGTAATTTTTGGAAGTTGATAATTGTATATTTCGTGTATCCATGGATAGCAATTAACAAATTAACAAATATATTTTAGAGGTCAAGCCAACTCTTCAACTTTAAACTCGTATTTCCTGTTCTTTTATCAAAAATCAAATTCATGTATGAACTTTCAGAAAGACTATCTAATTCAGAGGATTAATTAACATTTCATTTTATGTATAAATATTAATTTTATTGATTTTTCTCTTTTTTTGTGTGTCAACAATACTATTTTATTTTATCAAATTAGAATTATAACTATCCGGAATTCAATAGGTAGAATTGGGATGTGGTAAGAGAAGAAACAATAATAAACCCACCAAAGTTCCAATAATTATTATTTTTATAAATTTTTTTATTTTTATTTTTATTACTACATTTTTTTTCAACAATCCATTTTTATTTAAATTTTTCATGTTTTAGTTTTAAGTTTCCCCAGTGGTCTCGAGTATTGAGAGTCGTCGTGCCACTGTATGAATTAACCGAGGTAAATGTTTTTCTTTTTGATTATTATTTTTCTCCTAGATCCTAGGAGTGGCGCCCATCAAAATGCACAATTTTTTTACATCTTCATCTTAACTGGTATTAAGTAATCATATAGAATGATTCAAAAATTTTGGTAAAAGCTTAAGTAGCCAGATAGACACAGGTAGAACAACTTTCGAATAGGAATCCATGTCCTTTGATGTCATCCTAAGTCAGGCGAGACCATTGAAGGTGCGAAAGTCCTATAGTATCCCGTTGAAATATACGCGCTTTTCTATTCTCCTATTACCTTAATCTTGAATCCCATGACAGGCGCTAAGCTTTCATTTTTATCTACAGACGCCATTAATGGATTTCACAGCATTGCCTGAGCAAGCACCAGAGATGGCTTCTTCAATTGCCGTAACAGATATGTTTGGGCTGAACAGAGTCCCATGCTACTGATGCTCGCAAACACCAAGAGATATTTGCTGTAAATATATGAACAGTTATCATTGGCATTAAGGTTATCGGACCCTACTTCCTATCACCACGTTTGACTGGTCACATTTACAGAATATTTCTGGAAGAAATTGTGCTGGAGCTGCTACAAGATGTGCCACTTATCGCACGTCAGCAAATGTGAGTGCAACAAGGAAAAGTGCCACCACACTTTTATTTCAACGTGCAGGAATTTCTGAATGCTTGTTATTTTAGTGAAATAATTTCAGCCTCTCCAAAATCAATGGCCTCGCTGACTCAAGATTAATTCGCGGGATATGGATTCCCATTCTAAAGTTTAATAGTGTAATATTCGAGTCCCTCTATTATATACACTACTTAAACTCTGACCTTACTTTTGAAATCTCCTTTATAATTTACTTTGATATGATATCTTTGAAATTATATAAAAGAGTACAAATTATATTATTTTAAGCAAATTCATATTAGTATATTTAATTATACTATCGCAAGAAAAGTTGTTTCTATCTTCTTTTAGCATCTTATTTGAATACACTATTAAATAAGAATCCTCATTGCAGTATTTGAAATTCACCCTTAGTGAATCCTCTGTCCTTATTCCCAACCCTTTTAATCTCTATTCACGAGGCTTCCCTATTCTTATTCTATTTTTATTCTCACTTCACTTAAACGAGGGGAGTTCAACATTCGAACAGAAAAAGACGCAAGACGTCGACCGTAGAGAATAAAAAAAGAAAGTGAAGAAAAAAGAAGAATAACCTCACACCGTCTGAAATGTTTACGAGCTTCTCAAGTATTTTTCAGACTTTACACCGAGAATGTCCCAACCCACCTTCCCTTTCGACTACCTCAGCCTCTTTTTTTTTTCAAACTCTTTTTCCATATCTTTTTTTTCACCTACCTAAATGCGGATGAATCTTTTGAGACACTATAAATAAAGGTAGGTCGTACATGAGAGACAGGGTAGGTAGCGTGGAAATAAAGTGTAATATACATTTCAAAAAGTGATGCCAGCACAAAACCACAAACAAACACGTGACCCTTTTTTCATTTGAAACTATGCATTATTTTTTGCTTTTATAATATTGCAGTTTAAAATAATAACCAAAATAATCTCATACTCATTGACTTCCAGCATTATTAAACATCACGATCATATTTGTACATAGGTTTCTATTCACGCGTATATCTGCCTGAAGTAGAGTGACATACAAGTCCAGCCTGCTCACCATAAATGCTAGAATGAAGAGAAGTTCAAAAAACGAAACAATTGTGCTGCCCCCTGATATTCCAACGAAGAAAGCCAGCAATACTCTGATTGGCCAGTACAGTACTACACAAAAGACCACTCATATATTGGACACCTGGGTTTGCGTGCATGATATAAACAAGCATAGCTGAACACCTTCTCACGTTGTGAGCCAAAAGAAGCGCCAGATGTTCAAGACAACAAACCGGCCTATGTGACCGACACAGTGGGGCCTTTCCACCAGATGTTTGCGATGACGTAATAACAAAGGAAATCTCCCCCCTTACCCCTCTTTCAACTAGACTTGTATAAAGAGGGAACACAGACACTCTCATGGACTATTACTTTGGCCGCTTCCACGAGAAGTCCTGTTGAGGACTAGGACGTTATCTTGCCAGGATGGATTATAATATTTCCGTTTAAATTGATAAAATATAATTGGCTGAGATTGGTTTGATTTTATTAAATACTTTGGTTTATTTTGTTATGAATTATATCAGTGTAGGCATCGGTAATGTTTTGTTAAATACTTTAATACTAAACATAAATTCTATTATGGAGCACTTAATGTTTCTGTTGCCGCTTGGGCGCTCGTATCATATTTTCTTGGGGTAAAGAGATAGCCTCATTTTTTTTTCTTTTATGTTTTGCAATATTTAGGCTAAATATTATTATTTTGCTTGTGTGGTTATCAGAAATTTAAATTATTTAAATTGACAATATTTCTTTATTTGGTTATTTTAAAGACTTATTTGATAAGAAGTTATTGTTAGAGTAACTTTTTTTTTTGTTCAATATGTGTTCTGACTTTAATATTTGCTGATTCATTTAGGCAAAATTACAAGTTATGTAATGTAACCTTTCCTAGCTTTATATTAAATATTTAAATGTGAGAATTTTTTTAAATTCTTTAAAATTGACGAGAGTAATTTCTCCAGCGAAGGTTTGAGTTTAGTCGGGAAGTCAAACATTTGTGGTTTAACGTAAATATCTGATACTATTTTTAAATTTAAATTTATTTCATAAATTTAAAACTGTTTCGTCTTTATTCATTGGTGTGAATCTGACGTTTTGTGAACCATTTAAAAGAGGCTCCTTAAGCTATTTGTGATTTTGTATAATTTTTATGGGTTAAAATTTATCGTAAATATAATTTAAATTTATTCCATACACTTAAAACTATTTAGTCTATCCACTGGTGTGAAACTGACGCTTTTCAAACTTTTTAAACGAGGCTCATTAAGTTCTTTGTACTTCTTGTAATATTTAATAATTTAAACTTTGATCGTTTTGATTTTATTTGATCTTAATTCACTGTGGTGAATTAGAAGCTTAGAAAGGTTGCTTTAATTAATGGCAACTATTCAGTTTATTTCATTGGTCTCTTCTAAACAAGTTAAATTCTTCTGCAACGTACTGCGCATGTAATAAATGGCTAAGATTTGTTTTTCAACACATTTCAGTAAGTTCTATAAAGCCATGCAAATTGTTGTTTTAATACGGTTTGCTACTATAAATAAATTCATATATTTCATTAACCTGCATATGTTTTACTTTTACATATTATTATTCCATTTAAAGATCACCCACATCTTTTTTTAGTCTACTGTGGCCGTAACTAGATAGAGTGAAAGTGGGGTGGTACTTTAATACTTTTAGTTTTGCTTTCATTCCTTTCAACAATTACTCATTTGATTTTATTCATAGCTTTGATTAAAAGGTTTAATATTTCTATTAGGTTGTTTTGTGACCAAACGGCTAGGCTATTAACATTATTTTTATATTTTATTTTAAGAAAAACTTTTAGATACATGTTTTTTAAGAAAAGAGGTTATTTTCATCGTCTTTGTAGGTTGATACTACCACAATATATATAATAAATGTATTATGGCTGAAAGTGGAAAAAATTTACCCTATTTTAATTCTGAAACTTGCAATCATGTTTATACTGTCATCGAAGGCAGCCCAGGGTGGATTTGGTCCCGATGAAATTTCATTATGGCGTTCCCCTATATAACCTGTGGATAATATAGTATGTTTGAAATAATGTGAAGAGTGATGACTGATAGCTATAAAAGTTACCATCCATTCGCCCAACAAAATGATCTGAAAAACCATATATTGAGCTGTTGTCACTTTTGACAGTCAAAACATTCTCAACGCGTTTATTGTAATTTCTATAGTGTTTTCCTATTAATCGTATTTAAATCTTATGCTAGTTAGCAGCTACCACATTTGCGATGGCGATTGGACTCTAGGAAAATATGAGAATAATCCACAGACTTATCAACTCCAAACCTAGAGTAACCTAGTAGAGATAATAAGATAATAATATGAAGGGAAAATATACAAATGGCAGTTATTCTCCAAACATTTCACTGGGAAACTGTAAAAAAAATAGTTAGGTTCATAAAGAAAAGTATAAAAACACGTTGCTTAGACAATTTTCTACTCTATTTATCATTCTAAGCTTACCACACACTTGAACATGATGAACGGATTACGTTATAATTGCAAAAATCCTTTTAAGTGTGCAATTAATTCAAGATGGCACTTATAAAATAACTTTTAAAGAATGACACTATATTTCAAATTACCCATGACAAAAAAAACTCTACTTTGATGTAAGATCTAATGCTAGTATCAAAAATTGATCGATTGTTATGATTTGCAGCTCCATTTTTACACACAGGCTAAGTTAGGTTTTGAGTTTTTAGGTTTGATGATAATTTTAATATCACGCCCAGAATTCGTTAGCCTAGGTTTAACTCTATTTGATGCCCCCTCAAGAAAGTGCCCTGGGCAGCCACCCGGCTTACCGTGCACTCACCAGTCGCGTAAATTATAAGGTAGAGTCACCGTAGAGTTAGTCAAGTCTAGAAGTATATCGTTAAAAGCAAATGGAGCATGGTATATCCATCAAGATGCATTCAGTGCTCCAGGCTGATTATAATGTGGGTATTATATTCATTGTATGGGATATAAAACATATTTAAACAACTAATACAAATCAAAATATCTCTGCATAAAAATACAAATTCAAACCAATTTTGAGATTAGCTTGGGTGGGTAGTAAACCGCACAGCTCTAATAATCATAACAATTTCTATTGTATACAAATAATTAACTAAATTTACTTTGCAGGAGTGTTTATGACTAACACAAAAATATTTGTTAATGATCAAAAATACATTTTGGGTATAGTCTTATACTATAAGTTTTAAACGGTTTTGTCCGAATCATATGATGCTTCTAAAATATATTTATTATTATTATTATTAGCACCACGTCTTACTACCCGTTCGGGTTATACGCACTTACGCTAATGTGTAATGGTAGGGTGATTGTGAGATGAAATGAAGGACCTACAGTTTAACGTGGAATCCGAACCACGGTAGAGGCCTGGCATTCCCCACATTCACAAGATGTCTTGTCAGAGGTGAAGGAAGGGTTTGGTAATCAGATAAATCTGTGCCGGGACCGAGGATTGA
>CABFOV010004309.1:0-31325 GCA_902141375.1 Timema poppense | reverse complement strand
ACAAGATGTATTGTCAGAGGTGAAGGAAGGGTTTGGTAATCAGATAAATTTGTGCCGGGACCGAGGATTGAACCCCGGCCGCCAGCACAGAAGTCTGACACCTTACCCCTAGACCACCAGGTCACCTGAAACTAGAAGTGGTTTTCTCACTGCAATGCCGTTTGTCTGTCTATTCTTCTGTCTGTATCTCAGGCTAGAGCCTTAACTATTTTACCGAATGGGCTAAGACTTGGTATTTAAGGCTTTCTCAAGGTCCCACTGAAGTACATTTTTGAATTAGATATCCAAACCTTAATTAAAGATAGGTCAACTGAATTACAAGAAAAGAAAAAATCTATTTTCTCAAAATTTGCTCCAACGATTTTGAATAAATTTTAAATCTAGACACTGTTTTTCATTTTAAACTAAATAACAACTCTCATTTTCCCATGAAAATTCCCTTGAGGGTACTTTATATAAAGAAAATTTTCCAAGTTTTTTTTTTCATTTATCTACGATTATTTAAGATACAAAATAACTTATTGTAATAAAGTTGTAGTAGGTACTAATAAAGATAGAAATATTTTATTTGAAATATATTTTTATAGAAAAAATATCTGTACTATAACCAAATATTTATACAATTTAATACAGGTATTTTAAAATGAATTTGATCCTTTTGATCTTTAATGAACAAAGAATTTTCTCTTTTCTCAATTTTTCAACAACAGTGTTCCTAGTTCCTAATTCAATAGAAAAGGTTTATATTATTTCTTTATGATCTTTGGTTAAGTGTTTTTTCATCAGTGTATATTATGCCATTTAATAAATTTTATGGGTTCTTAAAATTTTCCTATTTTAATATAAAATGGAAGAATTTCTGTGTTATATGCCATATCAATTATTTTTAAAGAATGATAACACATTATTTTAAAACCTTCTTACATGTAACATTGCAAGTTCTAGTAAAATATTTGTATTACATCTTAAAACTAATAATTTTAAAGGTACCCTATAATATCCTAATAAGATGTTTAGAATAGGTTTTTTTTTGTTTGAGAATATTATTAGAATTATGTTAACATTTATTTTAAAGATCTAAACAGTTCTAAAGTGTATTTGATTGGTAAATGTCAAACATATCTTGAAAGAATTACCTAAATATGTTTTATCATTATTTTTATTACGTTAACTTTGAATGAGGAAAACCTTCTGATTGTAAACTGTCGTTCTTGTCGTATTTCTGTAACGTTCCTTTTTTGAAATTCACGTTGACACCATTTCATCTTGTAACTAAATTCACTTTACGAGAATCCACTCTTCTAGTCAAATTTCTACTAACTCAATATACATATTTAATGTTACTTTTCATAAGAGTAATATTTTAAAGTATTTGTTGACTCTGATTTAAGCTTATTTGCATATGTTGGTATGTATAGAATATTTGTTTAAAAGTAATATATTAATCAGAATATGGCTATAGTTACATATAGTAACTTATGTAGTCTGATTGTTCATAAATAAATACAAACCTATTCCTGTGGGCCTTAGTTTTAAGGCAGCATGCTTCAATCATTTTGAATACCACTGACGAAAAGGTCAAGATTCGGATTAGGGAAAGCTGTGACCGGGAAAACTGCGCCTTCTCAGAAAAAATGGGAAAATTGCGTCCTCCTATCAATTATCACTCCATTAGATGAAAAAAAACGCTCCACACACTGTTTTACAAACTTACAAAACAAGCGCTCCCAAGGACCCAACAAAGTGTTCGAAGAGTCTAGCCTAGATTCAAAAAATGGGGTAAAAGGTCCTAAATAATTAGTTTGGTAACTTTAATATATACGTTCATATAAAATTCTTACAGATACACAACAATTTTTATTTCATTGAAAAACCTAAAGTAACCTAACCTAAACTAACCTAAGCTAACCTAGTCTAAACAACAGGCAAAGAGACAGGTGTGATGAATCGATGTACTTTGACCTCCTCAAGACCTCTTGATTTGCAACGAGTCGATTTGAAATAGCCATCCTCCTAAACAAAAGGATGCGATGAACTGATATACGCCGGTGAAAATGGTAAGCTCGAGAGTAAAGTTAGAAAAGTGTGCCCGGCCACACAACCTCTTTAAAATCATTTAGGTAAGCCAGACAAGGCCGTGTGGGAGTACTTTTCTCACCTATTAGTGTGATGATTCATGAGAAGGCACAGTTTTCCCTTTTTTTCTGGGAAGGCACAGTTTTCCCGGACGCAATTTTCCCGACACACAAGATTCGAATCTCGGAGGGGTGAACTTGGAGTGTTTCTTTTTTCAAATAATATTATTCCTTTGGCTTTTAAAATCCTCACTCCACACTAATGTTAACATATTTAAGTTATGTTAATCTCCAAATGTACGTATTAAAATTAGTAATTACGATCGTTTCCCTTAAAAAAAGTTAATAAATCACATGCTTAGAAAATGAGTCTTCTATAGAAACATTATTTATACAAATTAATACTAAGTTGTATTAATAACATATCAGAGTGGAAACTAGAAAAAAAAATACAGTCAATAAATAAATACTACTTTATCATTAAATTGTTAATACCCGCTTCGGTTGCTGCATGATCTAAAGCGATAATTTAATAGTTGACTGGCCCAACGATGATGGGATTGTAGATGTTTGAATTTCGGTAGGGTGTACTGCAAGATTCGAATCTCGATTGGATGTCGAGTGTTTTTTTCCAAAATAGTTTTTGACTCTTCCATTCAAATGTGAGTAAACTTATTTTAAATATAACCTTATTAATCCCTAAAACCACTAGCGTAATTAGTACATAAAGGTATAACACGTATTGGGACGTGGTACTAAAAATTGTTGTTAATATATCTCCCGTTGTCATGAAATGTAAGGCTAAGGAGAAGTTGCACAAATATAAGACTAGCTCTTCAATCACAGGATTGCCAATAAGCTTTATCGTGTATCAAGAAAAGTTTGGGTAGCCACAAAGTTAATTAGAGATCAAAATATCCGATCAACTGACCATATATTTGGTCAAATAATCAAGCAGATCAAATTTGGCAACAGAGTGATAAGAAAGGTATTTGAAAAATATGATTGTGTGATGCGTTTAATTTATACATAAATTTGGTTATGATGTATATACTTCATGTCTCTGGAAGCCTAAAGATCCTAATAATAATATAGGTATGGATATTAAAAATTTCTCTAAATTGAAATGTTGGGGACGTTCCTTATAAAAAAGTGTTCATCAATCTTGTAGTGAAATTAATAAATACACACAATCAAATAAAATGCGTCTATACCTACATTCAAATTTTATTTAACTTTCATTTGACAAAAAGTGTATTAATCAAAACTTGTGAATGTGTTGAATGCTAGGCCTCCACCGGGGTTCGGATTCCACGTTAAACTTTAGGTGCTCCATTTAATCTCACAATTACCCTACCATTAAACGTTAGCATAAGTGCGTATAACCCGAACGGGTAGTAAGTCGTGGTGCTAATAATGATAACTTATTTAACTTTGATTAAAAGAAAGCCAGTTTAATTTGTTATCATTCTGTAAGTAACAATAATTTTATTTTTAACTTATATATAATTTGATAAGCCCATTTCCGGTAATAGAAATTACGAGGAAATGACTTAACAGATTTTGACAAACGAACACTCATTTTAAGGATTAGGAGTCCAAGATGTTGGGAAAAATAATAGTTTTCCACGAAAGCCCAATTTTCAGAGATAATTTTCAATTTTCCATTCTTTATTAAGTCACCATGAAAACCGTTATTTGCTGCAATGCTGTAAATCTCTAAATAAAATACTTCTCTTTGATTAAAAAACATTAAATCCAACTTTATTTGTTGGTCCGAACACATCAAAGTTTTCTCTTTGGATGAATATTTCTATTTGGATGCTGATCAAATCTAAATTGAGATGCCTAAACTGAGGAAACATTTGTTTTATGTTGAAATGTTGCTACCGTTAGTTTGTTTTTAAATAAATAATATTGAGCGTGTTAATTTTAAAACTAAAAGGTTAGTAGTTTTTGTATGTACTATAAATTCAAAAATGATTAAATTATCTTAAATAATGTTTAAAAATAGCAATTTATCAATCTAATAATTCGTTTTTGTATTAATTGTTTTTCAAATTCTAAGTTTTGAAGTTCATTTTATTCAAATAATGGATTTTGATGTTCATTTTATCAAATAAAAACACACTACAAATACATAAGTTATGCTACGTTTTCATTGTACCGCTTAATTTTGAGGATATAATATTTAAAAGTAATGTTTTGTGTACCTCATTACCTTTTCACATTCTTACAAATACAGTAGGTTAAGTTGCATTTCCATGTTGGTAATTAATTTTGCGAAATTATATTTCAAAGTACCTTAATATTTCTGTACCACATATACACTTTCGCATTCTCTCTATCAAACTCTCTCCCACTCCCACACACTCTCTTACCCTCTTTCCCATCACACACACTCACTATATAAAAATCTCACTAATGTAATCTCCTCTCTAGTTCTCTCCTTCACATGTTATCCCCCTCTCTCTCACTCACTACTCTCACATACTCTTTATCACATAATTTATCTCACGTTATCTTTCTTACTTTCTCACTTAAGCTTTCTCTCAAACGCTCTCTCTCGAACGTTCTATCTATTGAACGCTTTCACACAAGCACTCTTTATCTCAATCTCATTCTTTCTATCTCCTTTTCTCTATATCAAACTCACTCTCTATTTCGAACCAATTCTATCTCAAACTCTTTTTCTATCAGACTTGCTCTTTTAATTTTTCTCTAACTCTTTCTCTAAATCTCTCTCGATCTAGTTTTATCTCTCTGAACTAAACTAATTCATCCCTCTTTATCATTCTCCCTCAATCTCTCTATATCACATAATCACGTTTTCTCTCTCTTTAACACAATATCCCTTCCAAAGTGTTACACTCTTTATTTATCTCTCTCACACACACACTCCCACACTCTATCTCACTTTATCACACATTATACCTTATATATTATCTGTCTCTCTCTCACAAGCTCTCTTTCACTTTCTCTCACATAATNTTTCTAACACATACACATACTCTCACTATCACTCACCCACACGCACTAGATCTCATTTAATTGTTCATTTTCAGTCTCTTACACTCACTTTCTCACAATCACACTCTCATTCTCACATTCACCCTCAAACACAATCACACACTCAAATACTTACACTATAATTTTCACTACCACATTAAATCACTCTCTCTATCATATATCTTAATATATATTATTTGATAAACCCGTTTTCAGTAAGAGAGATCACGAGAAAATGACTGAAAAGATTTTAACAAACGAATACTCATTTAATAGAAAGGGAATCAGGATGCTGGTGGTTTATCTGTACAATCATTCTTTGTTTACATCACCATGGAAACCATGATTTGTGTATAGCTGTATATTGGTAAATAAATTTTTGTCTTTGTTTAAAAATAATATAATCCTAATCGTTACTTGAGTGGTTTGGTGTAATGAATAGATACAAATCTGGCAGAGGGATCATTTTAAAGTTCTCATCTGGGCGTGAAGGGGGAAAATATATTTTTTTATTCAAATGACACACCAAAAACTAAATATCTAAATAAAGTTGTAGTTAAAGTTGAAGTTAAGGAGTAAAATTTTAACTATAAAGTGAGTGAGGGCTTATTATATAGATCCTTTCCCAATAAAAACTTTAAAATTCATTTTAGTGCAATAATCTGCCGCCATTGCTGCAACGACCCACTTGTAAATCTACAGTTTTATAATGTGAAGTATAAATTTAATATAATAATATGGCAAGTAAATCCTGTAGCTGTTAAGATATTTATTTTAAAATCAATAGACAAAAATATTAATTATTAACTCACCAAATATCAATAATTACTTTTTTAAATAAATATATTAGATGTCTCTTAACTTTAACTAGTAATTACTGTAATCAGTACAATTATAACTATGACCACCTCTGTTATATAGTGGTCAGGATTGATATTTACTGAGCCAGAATTTCCAAATTTAATCCCCTGCACTTACAGATTCTTATTTCAAGCAGTGGGTCTAGAAAAGGGTTCAAATCAGCCTCGTGACGGACAAAGGAGGAGCTACTTTGATAAAAAAAAAAAGTAGGGGTTCAGGTCCAAGGAATTAAGATAAATGGCCAGAGGGTTCGTTATGCAGTTCACATGACACTCTTTATCCGTAAATGATGGAACTATCTTCTTTAACATATGACGGCCACTCGGTCAGTATAGCTCGCTTGCTGGCTAACTCCATGGAGTTTTCTTATAAACATGAATTAGATAAATCTTTAATTTTGGTTTATAAAAACTATGCATTACATCTTATTTGCTATCCACGCTAACAACATGTGTACCTTTATGGGTTAGGATAAAAAATATAGAATATATAATAATATGACGTCACATTTGAATGGTGAGAGAATGTGAAACCATTAAGGTAGAAACAACATCAGAGCACGGGACCGGAATTAAAACTCCATCCTACCATTCACTAACAGTCCAACCTATTGAAAAGGTGATACCTAAGGGCTCAGAACATGTGACCACATATGCAGTTATTACTCAAAATAAACCTCTTAGTATTTCTTAATGTATAATTGAATAACCTATAGAGTCCATTTAGTCACTGTCACAATGACCGAATTAATTTTTTATCTCAAGTTATTTGAAATATACATTTCTCCCCCATTTGTTTAAATTCAAAATTATTCACATGAAAGCCAGAATGTTTGTAAAATCTATTTTTTGTTTGTTTGTGGTTTGTAGTCCTGAAGATAGATGTGATGGAATCTACATTATAATTTTTTTTTCCCACTGTCAATTATTGCTAAAGACGTTGAAACATGTAAAATATATTTACATGATTTTTACACTATCAAGCTGGCCGGTAAGTAATTAATTTACCTATCTACATTATAAATAAATGCATGGGAATATATTAAAAATATAAGGTTAAATACATATTAGGGATATTTACCAAATCACGTGTTCTAAATGATGTACTAAACATACCTCTCGTTTTTCTTTAAATTTAAATGTTCAATTTTATTTAACCAATGGTTTAGAAAGTTAATAAGAATCTATAACCATATAGGTGGGTACATATAGTGTTTGTCCAGTAATAGCAGGGTCATTGTTAAAATTTCAAACTGGTGGAACTAGTTTAGTTTTCCAAAATGTCTTCCTAATCCATCCTAATGAAAGTTAAGTTAAATTTCCTATACGTTCTAACATTTCCAGCCCTATATTTTTGATAAATAAAAATTTGTTCATCTTGAGAGTGTATTAAGATACGATAGGTAGAAATATATAAGTAAATTCAGGAATTTAAATAATATTGGTAGGTTTACAAAAAAAATCAAATGTAAAATGTTTCGAAAATATATTTGAATAAAATTGCAAATTAATCAAGTCATGTACAGTAAAATACCTACTCAAAATTGTTATAGAACATGATAAAAATACTGATCAATAATATAGACCACGTCATTCAGTTTAACTTTGTAAAATATTATATTACATTTATTAACGCGGAGTAAAAAAAAATCCTTGAATATTTATATAACAAAATTTGACTCTTTTGAAACTCATCTACCAGGAATTTCCAAACAACGAGCAACGTAGTAGCTTGGACTCTGTATTTCTCCTCTCGACCGCTTTAGAAATCCCCTTCGTTTCCCACCCCCACACTCCCTAGGCTAGATTTGTATGTTCAATGTAGGGGGAGAGGATGGGGAGGGGGTATCGAGTGCTAAATTGGAGACATTCATTGTACCAACAGCTGCTGCCTCGGTTAAAATACGAGACCAGGTCTCCAAAACATCAGTGTTAAAAGTCTCAACTACTGGCTTATATAAATAAATATACTTGTACCAGAAATGTAGAAGTTACATTTAAATGAATCATTCTATAAAGATTTGTGTGTGTTGATATTCACTAATTAAAATTTTGCCTAAAGTTAGAAATATACCTGTCTATGATTTTTAGTACTTTTTATTACCACAAATTCTAAAAAAAACAAAAAAAACATTTGGTTTAAACATTCTAAAGCTGAGGGATTAAATAATAATACAATGCAGAAAAAAGTTTCATGCGTACGTGTGTGTGTGTGTGTGTGTGTTCTCATAAAATACAAGCCAATTGTAGATTAGTTGAGAAGCTGAAATCTGGTACGAAGGCCAGACCCTATAATAATATGAACAGAAAATTCTAAAAATTAAACATTTTAAAATAGTGTTTTGGGCAGTGGCGACTAATAAATAGAAAAAAAAATTGACGAGATTGTTTCCCATGAGCCTCTTCGAGGTTTTATATTACTTGTGAGCTATAAGATTTTCTATAGCCTTCTGTCGGCCGACTAGTTGCTAACACGAACGCTCGAAAATACCGTAACGCTTGTGATATTTATAATATGATTCATGGTTGAACTGCGATGTGAATACCATGCAAGTTCCGCTGCTGTTCAAGAACATTTTAGTTGCTTTTTAAAGGTAAGTATTCTAAAATATTTTTGTAGCGTTATAGCGTTCATTATTATCACATTTAAATAATATTAAAATATATAAATTAATAATCACCTTTGACGAAAATAAAAGATATAATAAATCAAGAACTGAAGCATAGCGTTAAGTAAACTACCAAACAACAAAATAATAAAGGTGTTTAATTCTACCAATTAGATGGGAGGAATGGCAAATAACGTTATACCTCTGGTCAATGCTTTTCATCCGATATTTATTTCTTATTTTATCTAAAACTGTCCAGATATTTTATAAACAAGCTTTGTAACGTTTTGTTCTGGAAACTTTTCAGATAACATTAAGGTTTTTTTTCAACTGTCTTCACAAACCTGTTATTAGACAGGTGGTCAATCTTTTCCTTACTTAGATCACGTGCTCGAAGTATGTCACATGTGTGACCATATCTTTCAAAAACGGTCCACCTTATTGGAAAAAGGGAGGGAAAAGTCGGTCAGTGAAATTGGGGCCAGTACTTCTAATATTACACAATTTATTTGACAAGTGTTTGAAAAATAAAGGCATGGAGAGTAATCTAGTATGTAGTGGACAAGCACGTAAAAGTGGTTTTACATCATAAAATAATGATAGGTAACTTCTGGAACATATTAGAAAACAATCAAAAATTGACATTCAACAGTTGCTGTGGGATCCTAAAGCGATAAAATCTTATTTGTCTTTTATATATATATATAATTTGAAAAGCCCATTTCTGGTGATTAAGATTATGAAAAAACAGCTCACCTCAATCTGAAAAACACTTATTTTAAGGGTTAAGGGTCCAGGATGTCGGCAAAAATAGTAGCCTATAATTAAACCCAATAGTATTAGTAAAATCTCCATCATCACCATGAAAACAATTATGTGTGTATATTTGTACAATACATCAGTAAATAAAATATTTATTTTGTTAAAAATATTAACTTTATTCTTACTTTAGTGGTTAGGTGTAATGAATAGATAAAGAACTGGGAGAGGTTAAAGCGCTCGTTGTGGCATGAAGGGGGAAGATATATATTTTGATTCAAAGCCTAAAGATAAAAATATATGTAAGGTTGATAACCTTTCACGAGTAAACTTTTAACTAGAAAGTCGAGTAAGGGCTTATTATATGAATATTTTCCTAATAAAAAGTGTGTAATACATTTTAGTGCAATACTGTGTAGAGATCATTGTAACAACCCGCTAGTTTAACTATATCATCATTTATAATGAAGAAGGGAAGGTTACAAAAAATCTAGACAGAGTTACAAGAGAGTGGGTTTCATATTATAATTTTTTTAGCTCTACGTTTCTACCCGTTGGGTGTATACGTTTATGTACTAATTATTATAATGGGCTTAGGCATTTAAAGGAAGGTATCCCGCATTTGCGAGAAGAGAGTGTGAAATATTATTTTGGAAAAATCACCCTCAGTACACCCGACCGATATTCTAACCTCGATCTCCCCGTCATAAGCAATATAGTCAACTGTGAGTGTAGCACGTCATACCATGCCGCTACCGATGCAGGTCACACATATTTAATCACTTAAGTGTTCCCTACACACTGATTCTAGTGCTTATTCTTTAGTCTACCCACCCAAATCTACCATATAAGTCGTTGATAATAACATTTTTATGGCCTTTAGCCCAAATGGCTTCTAAGTTGCAGTGCTAATAAAATAATAGTTTCACATCCAAAGTTAGTAAAGTGGACGAGATCTTGTTTGATTTACTTGTGATGGAAAAATTGGGTTTCTAATCTCTGTTTTCCCACTCCACCTCCACTTGAATTTGGGTACATTATATCAAATTTTTACCTACCTCAATCTTAATAAACTAGTACTATAAAATACGAATAGCTTGATGAGGTAGTAGGAATCGGTTAAAATAAAAATATAATTGGTGATTAGTATTATTGTATTATGTGTTTAGAAGGGTCACGATAAGTACTTGAATAAAAGTTTATTAAGTACTAATACTTTTTCAAAATATCAACATATATATAGTAAAATATTATTAGGCATAAACATTAATTAGAAAATTTTAATCTACAAAAGAATTTTTAAGGTCAACCTGGATGACATTTAAATCTAATAGGTGTCTTATAGGTGTCGATAATATATCATATCAAAATTCATAGCTTATAATAAAATGTACTGACGTATTAATACATTAAATTAAATATAATAGACTTTATTGCTATCAGATAAGATTCTTCCAATGAAACTTTGACTCTACAAGCAACTGTAACAAAACTTAACTTGTAGGTCTATAACAGCTATAATTAAAGCCTCAAGCATAAGTGGGCTAACCTGTATTGTGATCAAGTCTAGTGTATATTTGTGGCAATTATTCCTTTGCAAACTAAGTCATTGTTCTGAAGTGAATGCAGCGAGAGTCTTGTTCCGACACAATAGCGTAAAGCATCGCATGGCCTACATCCATACCTGCCCATTGTAATCGTTGATAAGTAAACGGGAAACTGGTGCAGATTAGTTTTCAGGTGAAATAGTGTTGTGTTGTGGGTGGATAGGCGTTTGTGGGCGAGTATGCTAGCTTTCTATAGTATTCAAATACACACAAGAAATAACATAGACAATGAACTACTTCGCCAGTAAACGTAGATAGCTCATGTACTAATTATTTCCTTCCTAAAGAAAATTATTTAACAAAAATTACAAATAGGTACGTGTATTACGAAATAAGTGTTTTTAATGGAATTTTTATATTTAAAATATTAATAAATATATAAATCAATGAATTTCTCCTATACTTCAAAACAACACAAATAAGTTCTTACATGGTCTAAATCGTTTAACTCCAAACATAATGAATATACAGTAATGGAAATATCAATTACAACTAAGATGAGCTGAGGGTGAGTATTCTTCAATGGTTTCCTTTTTATCTCTACGTAATTGCGGGAATATTTGATCTAAATTATCACTTCCTTATTATTTTAAATAAACGGATATTTTGAATGGGTGGAGGTACAAAAAAAACACATTTAATATCTCACAGTAACTGTGTTTTCTATTTCATTTAAATTTAAATCTTTATTTTTATTGTTTGTAATTATTTTTGCTAGCACTATAATAATAATGTTAATAATAATGGTTATTATTATATGATATTATTATTAGTAGTATTAAATAGTAGTCTTAAGTTTTATACCCTTTCTACGGTAGGAGTAAAGGTAGCTATGGATAGCAAAGTTTACCAGATCTCTTTTCATGTATCCATTCATCAACCCATAAAATGCTCTGCAAGACCATAATGATTATGTTGATTTTTGCTATATTTGACAGTCATAACTTTCACAACAAACAATTTGTTCATAATTATGTTTTTCTTTTAACCATGTGTATATCAACTGCTATCTTTAATATACCCCCACTCCTATGGCGAATTGACTCTAGTTAAACGCTCTAATTAGATTATTGGTAACGATTGATTTGAGCTATCTCACTGTAGTGGATGTGTATTTGAAGTAAATTAACCTTAGTTCCAAAATATAGAGGATGGGAAACCCAAAACAAAATTTTAAAGAAAAATAAATCTTAATGTCCGCTTTCGAGGATATAAGAGGAGACTCCCGTAGCAATGTCTGAGCCACTATCCCTTTTGAACAAGCAAACCTTCTCTCGTTACTATTTATGCTTCTTAATATATGAGAGTGGTTCTTAAAATAGCATTTCTCCTACCTTTTCTGGTTGTTATTGTTGGTGTGAATAAAACGAGTTTTTATTCTGAGGTGCACCATTTCAATGTATTGAGAGCTTTTCCCTCTTATTCTATTCTTTTTTTATTAACGTTCTGTTTTTTCCTAGTTCCATTTCATCCAACTTCTATCCTATCTTTGACCTTGGCTGATTTCACAAAGAAAAATGTTTATTCCTTCATTCGTTGATTTAAAACTGTTCTTACGATAATTCTACATTCCACATAGCGAAGCAGATTTTTTTTTAAAGATTTTACACTCCCTACCTTCTGATTCACTTCATTAACCACAAAATAAAATATACATTAAGGTTTGATGAAATGTAAAGACATTTTGTGTTATTATTTATAAATATTTTACAACAATATATATTTAACGAAAATAAATAAAATGTTGCCTGACACTGTTTAAAACTTTAAGATTTTAAAATATTATGAATAAATTTTACTGGCAAACCCCTAAAATTCGGCTATATTTTTCGTACACAAAACTAATATCCAGCGTTCTATTAATATATTTGTGATACAAAAATCCATGGATATTTAATGAAGCTCAAATAAATACTATAAAATTCCTTAATAAACCTATTATTTATGGACTAAGGCATCAATATCGCACTAGACTATACTTCAACTACTTATAATATCAATTAATATTGTAGATAAATTAAGAACACCTCAGTTAATAATATTATACGTATAAAATAACCCCCAGTGAATCCAGACTGGATTTGAACCTCAACCTTCACGACACGGGCAATTAAGTCAATTGTGAAACTGACGTCATGGCCCGTGTAAACATATATTTGGCTGATAGAACAAGCTATAATAGCCTTAGATAGGCAGTGGGGAAAACTAACCATATATGCTCCAACAAAACAAATCTTATTCCAACTTAATTATAGGATGGGCCTACTAATACAAATTGGCGGGAACCAATTATTTTTTAATTAATATATTATTCAGATAGTTAAACAACCATACAAATTGTGGGTGACAAGACAATACATGTAATAAACTTAAGGTCGGCAACCTCAAATAGTGGATCTACGAGACCGTCAAACTAGGCTCTGTATGCGCCTGAGTGGTAGGCAACTAATCAATCTTCAGAACGTTACAATTTGGAGTGTGGTGTAAATTACGAATATAAACTGGTATGAATTGCCTGACAACAGGTTCACGTAAGGTATTGCTCAATTAATGCTCATTATTTCAAGATATGGTGTTGATTTTGCCTAGGACTGTTATTGAGAGCACATACGAGTAGATAGATCGACTGAGAAAATGGATTCATTTCTTATTAGGAGCTACGAACTTGCAGCAAAACGTCTGTATGATAAGAGATAATATCCATGATTTAAAGCAACCTGTTGAAAGTGATTACTGTGCATGTTGAAACACAAGGTGCAACGATGGACAACGTCACGTGTGTGTAGGGAGAAGGAGTGGTGGGGATGCCCGTATTGGTTTGTATGGCTGGGCGAATATGTTTCCTAACCCACAAGTACAGCCAGAATCAACTATGACGTCTCCTAGCACCACCATTTGCCATCATCAACCTTTATTACCTAAAAATACTTGTCTTGTCCACAAAAACCTGTAATTTGTTTACCTAAAGATCTTAATAACTCTGAATATACATTTTTTGACTTGAGCCTACAATATATAATACGTATAATCTAATGGGGAAAGGGGTATTTTGAAAAATTAAATTAATCAAAATTATGGGCTTGGTAATATTTAACACTCAAATAATATTTATTTATTTTCCTACAAACATTCGTATAGAAGATTCTTTTTTTTATTACAAATATATTAAAATGTAAATGTTTATAATACAGTTAATTACAAACCAAGGTCACAATATGTATTTCAGTAGTCAGTTGTAGTTCTCACATACGTGATTCCAGAGGGCATTTTTACTTTCTCCACTCCTTTAGGGAATAATTTCAGTAGGTCCGCATCCTTTACGTGGGGAAGAATCATAACCTTTGTGCCAGGCTGAAAAAAATTGTAAGGACTTGAATTGATTTGTTATGGATGAACATTCCTGTAAAATTATTTTCTAAGGTTTTACGTCAAACTGCCTATTATAATGTTTACCAATAAATTTTTATAATATATAGACACACGATTAGGAAGGTGACCTTAAGGTGTTTTTTAACACCCTGTCTTACTACCCGTTCAGCTAACCACACATATTTGATAATTAGTCTACTGTGATAAGGAAAATGGAGAAATCATTTTATAGGTAGTCTACCCACATTTGCAAAGAAAAAAGTGGGTAAACATTTAGAGAAAAAAAATGATCCCACTAGACTTGATAGGGATTTGGGCCCCAAGTTCCATGTCATTAGCAGGCCAATATAACACGAGAGTGACGCCTGATACCATTTGGCCACTGAAGTGAGTAAATGTTTAGTTAAATATACAAATATTGAACTGGAAGAATGAAGGAAAATTACAATTCACAATTCTTAACTTGTGCACTCACTTGGTATATAACCCAATTCTAACTAGAGATATGTCTAACAACATGTACTAATCGTCAATTATATCAATCTTGATCCACGAGATCAGGACTCGTTTAAAATCCTGGCTGGGTAGTCTGAAATTGAGGTATAACATTTTTATTTCCCAGTCTTATATCCAGAAAAATAAGTTGTGTTTTTTAAAATTGCACTTGAAAAATATCTTGTCCTCAAAATGAAAACCTCCCGACTAGTAGAAGTCCATCTCGATTTCTATATAATTTTGTTCTAATCTTTGGACTAAGATTCTCAAAAGATGATCCAAACCTTCTAGTCAAGTCTATCTATAAAACAAATTTCCTTTTTAGCTCCATCTTTTCAGATGAGTTTAATGAAGTGTGTTTTATTTAAGGTATCATATAAATGCAAAATTAAATTATAGGCAAAATTTTAATAACACATTTTTTAAATCCTAGTTTATAATATTTTTATAAACTCACTATTATGATAAAGGCATTCATATCAAAGAATAGTTTTTTTTCCGCCTCATATTACTACCAATCCAAGATAACAGCATTTAATAATGCTATTATGATAAGTGTAGATAAAGCACAGTTTGAGATAGTTATTCTTAATTTGCGTTTAGTAAGATATGTAACCATTTAGGAAAATAATCTCACTTATCTGGCTCGAGTTCTATCTTCGACCTTCCCGTCAACAAAAAGCCAGATTTGTTAATGCTGATAGTTATCATGCAAGATTACCGATATGAGAATAAATTAAATTATTATTTTGCGAAAGATGTTTATATTTTCGTTATTCTCAACTTGAACTGGGTTAGTATTCAAATAACAATATTTATGGTTATTAAAGTCAGTATATAATCAGATATATGCTAAATAAAATGTAGTAGGAAAAATAAAAAGTAACTTTATATGATAAAATATTTAAAAAAGGTTTTTGAAGTTAAATTCAAGACATGATATTTGCCATAATTTGTCAAGAGTGTCGACTCTAGACCAAGTGGATTGGTATGTATGCATGCATGAAAGAAGATTTAGTAACTTTTATAACTGAAAGCTAAAGCAAGTCTTATTGTTATTCAAATATAAATACATTATGTAAATAAATGTATAAATACTCAAAATACCATCAAAGACTCACATTAGAGTAAAAATAGTTTGTGACTTACTTACCGTCCAGTTAGCAGGAGTTGCAACCACTTTCAAACGAGTTGTGAGTTGAAGGGAGTCAATTACTCGGAGGATTTCACTGAAAGAGACAGAAAAATCGGTTAAATAAATAAAAGAATCTTCAGTGACTCGGCCAAATAATTAGTTCAGCTACGTTTAGACAAATATTCAAAACATTGCACCTTTATTATTTATTTTCTTAGCATCACGTCTTACTACTTGTTTGGGCTGTACACTTATTTACTAAGCGCGTCAATTGGTCATTCATAAGGAAAGTTCAACTCAGAGGAAGTGTACTCGCATTTGCGTGAGGAGAGACTGGTAAACCATTTAGGATAAACCACCCTCAGTACACTCGACCAGGACTTACAAATTAAATCTTAGCTAATGTCATTAACAAAAAATAAATTTATTTATTTATTATATATTTATATATAAGCCTAATAAGTATTTGCATCATTTTAGAGTAAAAATAAAAAGCTAGGGTGGGGGGTGTAGTTGACGTTATTTAAGTGCTGTACTTTTAAAGTTTTTATCGCAAAACTTTTTATGGCCAAAATAAATAAGATAGTATCTTAGTATTGTTTTATAATGCGAATATAGATAATGTAGAATGTAACTATTATCTGGTATTTTTAATTACCAAGTAAAATAGTTTCATAATGAGTCCGACACCTTAGCTCAGACGGTAGCCTGTCTGCCTACTGAGCTGAGGGCCCTGGGTTCAATTCCCGGCATGGTCGACCAACTTATCATTGAATAGATTTTGATTTACCCTTTACATTGTTAAATTACCGGGCGAGGACTAGATGTTGTGTCTGTCCTTGTCTTAAGTTAGTTTGTGAGGTATATGCAGCTACAACAGGCCTA
The DNA here is from genome assembly GCA_902141375.1 of Timema poppense. Taxonomy (NCBI): domain Eukaryota; kingdom Metazoa; phylum Arthropoda; class Insecta; order Phasmatodea; family Timematidae; genus Timema; species Timema poppense. Next base: position 14,522 of record CABFOV010004309.1, on the reverse strand, counting down.
GAGTGCCGGTAGTGGAAAATACATGGCTTGAATAAAAAACTGACCTACGCCACAGGCTTAAAACAGTAATGGATTTAAATTAAAGTAAAGTATTATAGTGAGCTTGACATTGGCGGGGAAAATGGCATTTGTATAGGAAGTATGCGTGTAGTATTCAAATAACGCTCATGTTCCTCTCACTCAGTTTACATTTTTGTTGGTAGAAAAGTTTGAAGTAATCAATATTGGTTTTTCTCACTCGACCCTTCATCCGGTTGTAGCAGGTAGACCAGTAATATTATATAATAATATAAAATGTACTTACTCGACGTTTCTGCCAGTGGAAGCGGGGTACTGCATAGACAGTTTGAGCTTCTTGTCAGGACCTATGATGTAAAGGGCTCTCACGGTTAAGGCAGCTTCTTCGTTGTCCTTACTGTCCTCGTCAATCATATCAAGTAGAACCGCCAACTCTCGTTTCTCGTCTCCGATGATCGGGTAGGGGAAGGCGCCAGGAATATCCATGCAGTATGATTTTATGTCCTAAAATATATACGATAATATTGGCCATTAAATGTTTCTCAGCTTTACTTGGAACAGACTCAGTTATATTCTTGGAACTGTTGATCAAAAATGTTTCTCTAAGTTAAGATCAATTACGTTGTTAGAAATAGATCTAATCCTATATTTCTTGAATCTAATATTAAATTTGTATCGAATCTCTAATACAAACTATAATCCTTGAATCAAAAAAAAGTTAAAATTTAAGTTTGAGTGAAAATATTTAAAATTGAAATTGAAACAGTCGTTTAAGGTTAGTAGTCACGAAAAATAATATTTTGTTGTGTCTATGACGTGATAAACAACATTGATGACACTATTTTTATATTAAATTAATTATATGTTAATACAGGTTTGCCCTTATTTGTGATTTTGATACCCCTTCACCCCCCACCCCCACCTCCCAACTATACAAGTTTAGAGAGTAGTTTCTTTATCGATTGCTTAAAATAAATTGTATCCAGTATTATTGTATTCGAAATAGTTTTTTGAGATTTTAACGAATCTAGAATCTTTCTGATACGATTGGATTTCTCTCTAATACAATTAAATTTGACGTTTTCAAGGAATATAATATTTGACCGTTTCATAACTATTTTTGATTATATCAATCTCTTCATACTCGCATCGTTGAGAACGTGAACTAAATTTTAAGCTCTTCAACAAGTCTAGTTTGTGAGTGAAAGGGAGGTAGGGGCGTTATCCCAGCTGGGTGTACTGAGTTTTCACTTAGTACATTAAATGTCGTGTTGTGAAGTTTTAACAATGTAAGCAGAACTTGTTAAAACTGTACCCGCTAAATTTTCTCACCCACTGGTTTCTTCGTTTTACCAATAATAAATATGTTTTGTTTTATATACCTCATGTGAGAATGTATTTCAGTTTATACTTGTCTATTGATTGTCATACTAAGCGAAGAGAACATTTTACAGGTTTAGTTTGAGCAAACTCTGCTTAAGTTTACTATATTCCACATTACATGATACTATCTAAGTGGTTTCCAGCTAACAAACACTCTACTTAAATTAGAGTAGGTCTTCACTTGACTAAATACTATCTTCCTCGCCTCTATCCGATAAGTATATACAGGGCAGTCACCTATACTAGGGCGCAGACATTCTAAGGGCAAATTACAAAAAGATGATTTTTTTTTGTATTTTAGAAAATCATTATTTATATAAACAATTATTTCTAAAAAAGAAAGGACATATACATATTTTATCTATGGTTAAGAATATTTATCTAAATATCATTTAACAACATAATCACGTGTATGCTTGTATTATATTTGGGGCAGCTTTGTCGGCGAATCACTTTAAATATTAAATAAAAATCTTCAGGAAAATTTAGAGAAAATGAAGGACAGCTAGATTGCATATATCGATTAGTGGGATTGTATGAAGTGGCCTCTCCAAATATTATTTATCTCTTTTTAATTATATTTATTTCATATAACCAGTATTTTGGCCAACTAATGCAAGGTTTATTATTTTTAGCATAACGCAGGGAGTGCAGTTTATTTATACAATAAATAACACAACCGGTGCTCAAATATTAAGTCTCTTCTGAGGTACATGAAACCCTTGAGCCAACCCTGGATATTTATAGATGTTGGACAGCTCAAATGTTTAGTAAGACACGGTGAAATAAAATCAACTAATAATCGTTGTCAATCACTTAAAAATGAGGTTACTCACATTAACCCAATCATTGTGTGACTTGAGCTTGTCGCAGGAGTGCGCGATGACCTTGACCCCTCTCTTCTTGAACTCATGGTCATGGACTGCCATCCTGCCCAGCTCGGTAGTACACACTGGAGTGAAGTCAGCAGGGTGAGAGAACAGCACGGCCCAGCTGTTCCAGTTAAATTATTACAGTTTAATTGCTTTGAAAATTTATTATTTATTGATTATCTATACAAGTTTTTAGGTAGGTCTTAAAGCACTATTTATTTATATTTTGCAAAATATTATTTTTTGATTCACACCTCCCATTGGTATCCATAGGAAATGTCTCAACGGTAGTCACATTGTCTATGGCGTTAGGATTTTATTTTACTAAATTATTAGTGGCAATAGGTCTGGTTCAAATCTCATCCCGCTATATTTAGAGTGGTGTTCGTCATATTAGCATAGTCTATTTTTACATATACTCATGCTTATGCAATTTCACTTTATTATCTGTCCCTTGGATTGAGCCACTTAACAACCACTGTGGTTAAACAATTTACAATTAAAAATGAAAACATATATTTTCTCTATTTTATAAGAGAACTACAAATTCAAATTTATAAAGCTAAATGTTTCTTTTAATTAGAAAGTTAAATAGCCTTTAAAAATGAAGAATTAGGAGAAGCACCTGCCATTAGAGAATATCAAAACAAGGTTAGGCCACATTTTCATAATAAGGGCCTCAGCCAATTACTAGAAAATATACTAGATCTACTTTCACTCCATCATTTGTCTAGTCATGTGATCTGCAATTTTCACTTTTGATTGATATTAGCAATACCTAGATAATAACACAAATATTATAGTAAAATTTATCATTTTGAGTCGCAAAAAAAGTTATTAATTTGTAAAAGATTCCTTCTACGGAAATAGGACTGTATAAAAACAAGGAACTGTGTACTAAAGTGCATGGCTGGAGTCAAACCCGGCTTCTTTGAGTCAAGAAAGTCACCTTTCCCGCGCATTCAAAACAACAATAACTATATGGTTAGTAGAATTCGGAAATGATTTCGGAAATAGTAGTCGAGTGTTCTTAAGTTCATTACACTCACAAAACACCTTGTCCTCGAATAAAAAAGAAAGTTGTGTTGAGAACCTCTCTTTTATTCTCTCCAATCTAATGAGGTTGCATTTTAATAGCTAGCTTCCTTCATACATCAAATGCCATGTACCTATCCTATATTTTGTTTTACAAAAGCTAGTGCTACTTGTATTACTGATCACGTGGATACAGGCGTTAGTCTCATCTTGTTTGGATAGCTGGTAGCTGGGAGATAGAATAAATATAATTCCCTGCCAGGTATACTGATACTTTCTTTGCCACCTTTTCTTTTTGCAAATAGGTGTGCCTTTCCTTTCAATTATAGCCTCATCTACTATACCGCAAGAATGTAAATATTTATTATAGACCGGCAGGGTTATAAAAACCGTTGTGTAAAAAATACAAGCAATAAACTTGTTAAACGAACAAATAACAATCCATTATGAAATGGTCACAAAACAATTAACAAAATAGGCTTACTTGTAAAGTTATTAGCCATGTAACATTGAACACGATGAAGTCATATTTTGTAAAACCACGACTGATGAATTATTATTGCCTTCCGTGTATACTAACTCGTTTCATAGCTACTAAACATTTCTGTTAATAATTGCTTTTCTGTACAGTTTCAATTATTCGACGACTATAACGTATTTTCTCATTAATGTATGAAGTCGTATTACTATTCATTTTTAATTAAATATTAATTACTCGTGGAGAGTTCGATATAATAGAGTTTCCAGTTTGTTATTAAAACAAAGCAAACCCCCCTTTTTTTTAACAAAAGTTTAAATTTTAAAAAGCTCGTTATACATTACGTTTTAGCTATCGAAAATTTAAAAAAATTCAAAGCACACAGTATAAAGAAGGTGAATTATTAGAGAATTCAAGCATTCGCTTTGATAGAGGATGGATAACTTATATTAATAAAGAACACTCACGTCCAGTTAATAATGTTAACTAATACTATGTTTTTATTATTAATCACTAGATCTATATACTTACATGACAGAAAACTGAAACCGAAACGCTAGGATCAAAGGTTTTCATATTTTTTTACCATCATGGTTTACTACTTGTTATATTCATACATCCATGAATTAATTACTCTAATGTGTAAGGAATCAGGAAGGTTTGGTTTAGAGGAAGTGTACCAGCATTCGCGTGTAGAGAGAGGGAGTGGAAAACCATTTAGGAAAAAATACGCTCTGTAAACTTAACCGATATCTTCCTGACTTTGTCAGTTTAGTCTATTATAAAGTAACACCTTAGAACATGTGGCCATGGAAGTGGATTTCATCCCATTATTTATGGTTTATATTTTATAAAAATAACTAATAACTATCAACATTTTTATTTACATTTCTGACGACATCATAATAATTTGACCTGAATTGATGGTCGCACGGTTTAATGCGTTACTTTTGTAGTGATGGATTTCTGGGAATGGAGAGATATGTGTTGGGATTCCAATCAGGTAAACTGAGGTTGTTTTTTTTTCCTAAATGCTTTAACACTCCCTCTCAATGCAAATTAAGGCACATTTCCCCTAAATTGAATCTTCTTCCTTACTAATACAGTGACGTAATCAGTACATAATATAATGTTATATCCGAATAAGTAGTAAGGCGTTATGATAAATAATAAAGAAAGGAAATAGTGTCAGACCCTGAAAAAACGTTACAACGCTACTTTAAGTTAGTCAATAAAACTTCCCTGTGACCGAGTAGTTAGGGTGGCCAGCTACAAATCAATAGGAGTCTGGTTTGATTTCTGGGGGTCACAATTTTTTAACTGTTTTTGTACTGGTTCATTCTGTTAACAAATTATTAAATACAATATGTACTAGAAATGAAAGTAAAAAACTATGTGTAAGTAATTTCTTTTTGACATAAATTTGTAAACCATATTATTATTATTATATATATATATATATATAACTGTTTAGAAAGATGTCATGTTTAAAAATACACTCGGATCATAATAGTAATAGCAATAATAATAACTATATAAATTACGTGTCAATATGTAACCCAGTATGCAGGATATTATTTAGTATTAATTTACCGCTGTCCACAGGCCAATGTACTGATCGTACATTTTGTACGTCGAGATTCTTTTACTGTCCCGATGAGATAAAGAGAGGTTGATAGTGAGTATAGTGGGGTAAGGCCAATAAATGTCTTTACCTAGCTTAAACCTAATTTGCCTAACCCTGGAAAGCATGGGAATTATTCCTCCATGGAAAAAAAAACACCTGATATTAGCCTGAAATCAAAGCCGGTACCTCTAGTTCAGCCGCCAGAGCTCTGACCTCTATACCACGAGGATGGTTATTTGATTATTAAGAAGGTTCAGTGCTAATTAATTGAATTGATTTATCAAATCCAATAGAACTACGGTAAAAAATACCAATAAAGATTATTTGAATCTATTATAGGCTGTGTTTTAGTTTAACTAAATATGTTTTACACCGATTTAAAAAAGAAATATTATATGATTTTATTTTTTTAAACTAGTCTTGGTATGCATTTGGGTCCTTACCCATATATTTTAATTGATTTACTATATTAAGGATGAATAAATTATAGTTTACAGGAAATTTACCTGCATTGGTGGTGAGGAAAACTAGAAGATAAATCACCCATTCGGGATTCAAACTCAGAACTTCCTTTCAAAGGAAAGCCAGGATAAATGAGGTTATCTTACATATAGTGTAATTAAAATTTTTTATTATAAATAAAGTTTAGTTTTCAAAAAGGTTTTATTATTTTTTAAGGAAATTGTTATTTATTTGTGAAAGTTCACTCAGATGATTCTTGGAAGCCTAAATAATTTTAATAAGGAGAATGGCTTTGGCAACAAGAGATATATAGTACATGAAATAATAAATTCAAAATTATTATACTCACAATTGTGTCATGTTAAAACTGGCCACCAAAATATATGTTTTTATAACGTTTAGAAAAGCTAAACAAAATATTGGTTTCATGATAAAACTTTTTATTTTGTAAACCGTGCATGAAAATAAACACATAACGGTTGGTATTATGACTTCATCAATGCCCTTGTTTTTCTGTCTCGCCATCATGATTTCAGAAGTGAACACCGTAATTTAAAAGTTATCGTTTCAAATTATTTTTAAAAGTAAACCATAGACGTCGATTAAAAATAAAAAGAATATCTAAATGGTTATTTTTCATAAATTAGTGTATCGATAATGTACAAACGGTTGCTAATTAAAAACAAAAAGTATTTTTTGTGTGAAAGTTTTGGCTGTTAAAGCAATGACAACTCAATGATCATAGTATAGTCTTGCAAATCAGATGGTTAGACGAAAGGACTATACGGTAGCTTTTCCTAGTGGTCACCTAGCACCCTTCCAACCGTGGATGCCCTAAGTTAAAGAAGAGGAGTCGGATTTAAACTATAAATAGATTGTAGCTACATGGCTGGGGAGTTGTTGGAGATGTATACACAGGTCTATACGTAAGGGCTTGTTTGGGACTTAAATTCCCTCAAAGAATTAATAATAATTTAGTTTTGTATTCCTCCTCAACACCTAAACCAGTAGCGTAGAGAATTATTTTAACATTGATAACAGCTTCAAACCAACTCATGGTTCAAACTTAATTTTTTATATTTGGGGTATAAGACTTGAATTTAATGTAAATACTTATTATATTACCACACAACTTACAAACTAACATAATTTTATAGCAAACACAGCAACCTGCCTCCAGAGTGTTACCCAATCACTGTTAAGAGGAGGAGTAGAGGAGGGTTGATTAATTTCACAAATAAAACAATTTTTCCATCATTACAGAAATTTATCTTAGGAAATTTAGTTATGTTTACAAACAGGATAGCTACAGAGATAATGTGTCAAGTCTACTATCGTTTAAATGAAATTTTAAATATTTTAATGAATTTGATAAAATTATAAAATAACAATATAAAAACTTTCTTCCTATATCTATATTACTAGTTCTAGTATACTTTCAGTGTCTTCTAAATATGTTTACTTAATAGCAATAGTAAACATCAAGATGTATAAAAATTGTGCTTTTGTTGGGCGCCACTCCTAGGATCTAGGAGAAAATAATTATTATCAAAAAGAAAAAAAATCATTTACCTCGGCTAATTCAGACAATGTCACGATGACTCTCAATTTGTCACGATGACTCTCAATACTCGAGACCACTGGGGAATACTTAAAATAAAACATGAGTAATTTAAATTTAAAAAAAAATTATTGTTGAAATAAAAATGTAGTAATTTAGACTACAATAAAAAAATAAATGTATAAAATAACAATTATTGGAACTTTTGTGGATTTATTATTGTTTCCTTTTTTTTTACTACATCCCACTCCTACCTATGGAATTCCGGATAGTTATAATTCTAATTTAACAATGTATAAAATAGAATTGTTGAAACAAAATGGAAGAGAGAAAAAAAATCAATACAATTTATATTTAGACATAAAATAAAATGTTAATTAATTCTCTGCATTAGTATGTCTTTCTAAAAGTTCGTACATGAATTCTGATTTTGATAGAAGAGAGAAAAAAAAATTGAAGAGTTGGCTTGACCTCACCCATGAATTAGTCCATATTGAAACAACATCAGCTTCAGAAATTTGTTTCACTTTAGTAATGCTAATTCTTCCACAATTTAAATAAAAATAAACAGTCTAGTTTTTGCACATACACTTAGCTTTCCATTTTGCTACTCACACTTTACTTTTCAACCATTACTTCACTTTAAAAACAAATCAACATAAGAGCTCCACAGATTTGGCTCCATGCTAGACCAACACCGAGGAAGAATACCCAGTCTCCTCTAGAAAAGTCTTCCAAAATCAAATTTAAAAATGTTCTATTCCTTACTTACAAGTCCAAAGAGAAAACTAATATATAAAACCAAAATATAAAATGTTAGCTACGGACTAGGGATAAAAATCAAATACAATGCAAGTTTAATATAAAATATTTAACTGTATGCCAATGAATGTGAAAAATGTTTTCTTAAAGAATAAAATGTTTATTTTAATCTGTCAAAATAGAAAAGTGCGCTAATTTGGAGTTATTTACAACTACCCTTGTTTCATCTTTTTTCTTCTGTTACAATCACGAGACTCACTTGTTTGACAGATCTGTGCATTCGTTGAAATCAATCATGGCTGACGCTCATTATAAATAAGTCATTAAACTTCTTAAAAGGATATTTAATATGTTTAATAAAAGGTAAGTGTTCTTCCTTAAATCAAAATTCTTTTTTTAAATTATTTAAAACAATGGTTTACGTTGTTCCTTGCGTCCTTTTATTTTATTAAATGGATCTAAATAATATTATTGTCAGGCCGGCAAAACAGCGGCTGAACTTAGAAGTGTTTAATATCACACGAAATTAAATTGGAAACTATTCACAAAAAGTAAAAAACAGGAAAATACATGTTAGGGTAGCAAATTACGTCACAAGAGATTTATTTTTATAAAAAGAAATAATTGCCATCTCGTAATAAGGGACTTCACTACGAGCCACCTAGATTAGATATTAACCAACACCATCCTACAAAACTATACAGTCCAAATTTTGTAGGAGGAATATTATTTGATATTTGGGAAAGTTACAATAACTACTTTCAGGTATTCGTCCGTCAGGTCATGTTATCTTCAATAGTCACTTTTGATGTAGGACCTATAATATCAGTACATATACAATATCACCAATAATATTGTAAAATTATCTAAATGTTCAGCGCAAAGCATACCTTTGGTTTTACTAAAAGGTATCTCCTTTTAAAACTGGTCAGTAGTTCCATAGATTTATTAAATGTAGACAAATTTGAGTATTTAGAAAAAAAAGCAGTTTAGAATAGAAGTGTGTTGCTAAGATCTAGGTCTATATCTGTGTACTGTCAAAATTTGTAAATATTTCATACACAGACACTCTTGCTAATTAGTTAAAGTTGTTTATGATAACTGCATCGGTTTACACGTAGTATAAATCAGTAGCCTCATCTGGTTGGTTTTCCTCTGAAGGACGGGTATGGGTTCGAATTCTAGTTAGGCCCTGTGAGTTAATTTTCCCTTAATGGCTTCCTCTCTCGATATCAATGTGCCTCCAAATACTACCCACCTCATTTCTACGCTATCAACCTGATTAAATTCAATATAGTCTATACTAATGGGTACGCAGGCTATATGTAAAGCTTATCTTTAGTATGATTTTAAAGTATAAAGAAAATTGAAGGGGAAAAAAATTGTTTGATCAAAACTTAATTTATTTTACTATAGTAGGGCCTATTCATATTGTACAATTTTATTGGTATTGACATTGAGTATTTAAAGTAACTACTCCAGATTACATCATTTGATCTTTAAATATATAAAAATTATTGTAGTAAATTTTTAACTCTCAATAAATTGTATTCCTAATTTTTTTCAGATAATAGACTGGTTTGCAATAAAAGGCTAGGCCAAAGTTTGAATCTGGGCAGGGTGTAAGCTAATGTATTTTCATTAAGGGTTTTATGATTTTCTTTTAAAAAAAATTGTATAAAATTATTCTTAATTACTCACTGATTCTTATCCTGACTGGTAGTAAAACCTGATTAGAAATAAACAAACAAACATACAACTCCAACTTACGAGTCTCCAAGCCAATCGTAGAATTTTATCTTTCCCTGAGTGGTCTCAGCGGTAAAGTTCGGAATAGTCGCTCCCAATCTCATCTTGTCATCGGCTGTTGTCAAAGTTGATCACTATATGTTGACTTGGAACTCTCTGATATGGTAGCACAGTAATCACGACAGGTTTATATATACTGAGATTGATAACAGTTCCATCACGACCATTACTGTGAGAATTTGTTGCTGAGTAACCTTGGCAACGACGCGTGGAGGAAGCTTGATAGTCGAGCGGAGTGATATTAGAAGAGAATAATACTATAATAGCGTGACTCGTTCATTTATGAGGTACCTACAAGGAACAACCATTCCAAGTTTAACGATTTCACTATTGTTTGATTAAATAAAAATTTGTTGACAGTGATAGATTAAAAAATAACTATATGGTTTTTGGACGACGAACCTCGCTCCCTCCATGTTTTAAAGCTAGGGAAATTTAAGGTAGAAAAAACATTGTCTTACTCACTATAAGAGAACACCAAGACCACATTATTAGGAAAAACAAATAATTCACCTTAAAACTTGTTTGTGTAGATACTGTAGATTCGTGTAATTGGGTATTTACTTTGTTAAATGTTAGATTATACATCATGATTAAAACTACAACAGTGCCTCATAATGTAAGTATAGGCAACGTGTCACTTTTAGATAGGCCTATATCACTTTACTTTTCTTGATTGAAGAAAACTTATAGAGTTTCTAATATATATGATAACTTACACTTTCTTAAAACTATTTCAAGGCTTGATAAATGGTGAATGGTAGTTCAGTAAATAAACACACAAAAAATTGTTTGACAAATACATATTGGCGAGACACACATATTTTAATAGTCGTGGCTGTTCGTAACACTATTACACTCTTAAGATTTATGTTTTCTATAATTTGGTTTAAAGATAAAATAGCTCCTTTAAATAATTCTCCTTGGATTTTAAGTAGATAATTTCCTTGGTAAGTAGGGCATAAATAAATAAAGATTATAGGCCTATTCAATAATATATTATATTCATATTGAATAACCGCGTGTATTAAGATGCCAATCTTACAATCCATGTCAATTTTTCTTTAAATATGCCCAATGTATTAGATTTATCGCTTAGAACTATAAATTCAAATACATTGAAAAGATATACTGAACGAAAAACATTTTGAGTGCCCACCAAAAGAAAACTTTTTTTAAAAGCACCGTGTCTTACTAACCATTCGGCTATACACCTCAGTACTAATTATTCTAGTTGGTTATATGTGAGGAAGGTTGAATTTAGAGAAAGTGTATTTACATTTGCGTGGAGAGAGAGTGGGGAACTATTTAGGAAAAACCACTTTCAATACACCTGACTGGGATTGAACCACGATACAATGTTCATCTATATTCTAGTATATGATGAGAGTGATTCCTTAGACCATACGGCCATCAAAGCAGGTAAAACAAACTGAACACCTTCTTTAAAATCCACGTACATACATAATTCAGAATAGATTCAAAGAATGTCTCAACTGATAATCATTACAACTGGCTCAATAATTTTATAGTTATCGTGGAATAAACAAATAAAAATACTGATTTTTGGGTGGCTACCATATTGAAACCGTTAAGAGCTCACAAAATCATATAAATGCGTGGTTTATTGGCCTAGGTTTAAAGAACGTCCCTTTAAAATTGGGTTAAAATTGGTCAACATATTTGACAATTATAATGACGTGTCCTATATACAAACAGATAGACGAAATGCCAAAGGGCCAAGCTAAAAAAGAACCACGCTAGGATGAATTAAAATGCAATTGTGAGTAAATGAGGATTTTATAAACAATGAAACAAGCACAGACATACAATATAAAAATGTACACACTAAAAGATAAACAAGTACTCGGGTAAATAGCTTTAAAAATTCTATTACATTGTATCACTACAACAGAGTATTGAGCAGAATTTTGCTGATTATTTTTTATATGTCTAGGTGGAAGACTTTATTTACAGGGGATCATGGTTTGGATACAGGGCATGGTGAATTTAATACATTAGTTTTATGCGTGCTCTCCTTGTATTTATTTATTTAGCACCTTGTCTAACTACCCGTTTGGATCATACGCTTTTTCTTCTTGTAAATTATTGGAGCTAAGCTATGGTGTTTGTTATGTTGTCCTAGGTTGTATTTTGCTTAGTTATTACTCTATGTGATTACTTGAACAGAAAACACGCAAAAACTAATCTATTAGATCAATTCTCAATTAAACTCTATCTACAAGTTGTACACTCCCAAACATTATTAACACAAGAATAAACATATTAGAGCCCATATATGGACGAACAATGTAAAGTACTAGAATTGGATTGATTTTGCTAACCGTAAACGGAGAAGATAGTGATTGAAAACTGATTATATGAACTGAATGGGGTTTTTAATGTGTCATTTTTACGGTGGATTTCTTTTCATCCGTTCAAATTAATGTGGATGAATATTTTTAACTAAATCCAGCTAGCTTCTAGGTTTATAATTAATTAATTTATTATCTTATAACACTTATTTTGAACTCACAAACTGAGTGTTTGTGCACCTGCAACACGTCATAATATCTGTCTTGGAAAAATGCATGTTTACAGTAGTGGTGTATTGATAAAGAAGATTATATTTAGAACATATTCCTATGTATTTGCATCGATATAGAGTGAAACACTGTTTAGGGAAAACAACTTGAAATTCCCAGCCAGGACTCAAACCACGTATTTCCCATCACCAATAAACCAAAGTAGATGAGACTTCCATTTATTTACCCCACATGCCTCCTGGTGTGGGTGACGCGGGAATTTAAAATTATATATATATATATATATGTATATAATACTAGTNGTAAATATTGTACAGAGAAGAAGCTTCATGTTTATATGAATAAATAGCACCCTTAGTCAGACAATTGTACATGTCTTTCCCTACATAAATAAAGTAGGAAAACTTACATATTCGTAGCTAGCCTCGTGAATAGTGTTAGAGCCCTTGGCTGCTGTCTTTGAGGTTCTGTTGGGTTAAGATCTTCATTGGCTTTATCCCGTCATTTTCACTTCCATCATCCTATCACCTAATCGGGACGTGAAAAAAGCTTCAATGAAAAGAATGTGCGATTGTACTGTAGATTCGAACGTCCCCTGGACAACGGTACATCAGTACTGGCTAATATTATAGCAAATTAAGCTACAGATTGATGTGGTTCAGACACGTCATTTTTATTATACAACGGTACATCAGTACTGGCTAATATTTTAGCAAATTAAGCTACAGATTGATGTGGTTCAGACACGTCATTTTTATTATTATTACTATTATTATTATTATTATTATTATTATTATTATTATTAATATTATTACATATTTGTCACTCACATCCATGACCAAGTGATCTAGGCTGCTAGACATGAGTCAAAGTTAGTCATCAATACTATTGATGAAGTTGAGGTTCAAATCCTGGCCGAATGCACTGAAAGAAGTATATCTCGTTTATTAGATATATTTCTTGTTTTCCCATTAAACTCTCACGCTATAGCTGCTACACTTTATGTAAAGATCCAATGGTCTCAAACTCAGACCCTTGTCAAGTTTCAACTTTCGAAGGAACTTAGGGGGCCGCATGAATATCTTACGAATAAATATCAACTTTACAAAACTACACCAACGGCTTTGCACTATAATAGGATAGTATTTCTAATTATCGGTAAGTAGTTAAAACAAACACTTCATCAGTTACTTTTATTTCTATCACTTTGTATCACTGAAAACTATTATTTTTATATAACAATATATTTTCACTTAGATTTTTAAAATAATCCAAAACTTACCAACTTGACACGGCGAAGGAAATATTAAATTATCTGACCAGAAAATTTTGCCCGCTTTTCTTGTCATTAGTTTTTAGATATTTGGAATAATCTCCTTTGAACATGCTACTTTAAAAATGAGCAAAAGTGAATGTCACTTAACCTATTCCATTCAAGAGATGTTTCTTGATTCATGTGCGTTAGCAGAATTATATGAAAATGGTGAATTGAATATTTTAAAAATATTTTCCATGTCTTTGAAACATTCCTCACCACCACCTGTTGAAATCCTCTTGGGTTCGAAGACAGTACGTCATGTGAAGACACCTGCACCTTTAAAAAAATTTATTTTGAGGTAACAGCAAGCAGGCTTATTACTGGTGTTCTATTCGTAAATACACTTGCTACTTATAAAGACAATGGCTTCGCAAAGCATTCGTATGTTTATTATATTTACTATATTACAATATACTTGAAAAAAAGATCATTTATTTTTATTCTTTAATCATTTATGCGGGCCACAAAACAGTTGGTTAAGGGCCACTAGTTTACACCACTAATCTGAGCTGTCTACAGTAAAAATGCTTAATTAACGTCAATCTCATCTAGTTTGCAAGATGATGAGAGGGTTGAGGTTTGACTGCCAGCCAGGTGTACTGAAGGTGCTATTTCCAAAATGGTTTCCCATTCTACTTTAATAAATATTTT
>CABFOV010004308.1:0-53925 GCA_902141375.1 Timema poppense | reverse complement strand
ATGAAATTTATCCACAGATAACGTGAATAAAGCTCTGAAAATAATTCAGGAAAAATCATCCACATGGATGGAAACGTTACCGGTATATCAATAAAAAAAATCTATATATTTATATCCGAGATATCAATCAATGTATTGTATTGAACTACACTTTAATGTTTGCGAATCAAAATAAATTCAACAATTTTTTTATTTCTTTTATTGACCGAGTTGATTTTTTTCCTATTTTTACTAAACTTGTCTGCTATTTCCAACAGATAACGGAACATTAAAGAGTGAGGGAAGGCGAAGAATAGCTTTACAGACCAGCAGCCGCCATTTCAGTTCATCCGGACAAATGTAATTGAATATACTGGAAAAGGAATAACCTGATCGCTCTTGACCTAATACTACATATGGGTTGAATCATATATTTATCAATTTCGAATCTTAAAATTTTATTTTGAATCTCAAATTTAAATCAGAGTCCTGGAATTTTTAATCGTGTACAATTCTATATAAAGTGGAAACGTGTAAAATTCAGATTTAAAAAAAAAGGTTTTTTTACAAAGGTTTGGCATACCTTCGACTAATTTTATTTGTTTTGAAATGTTTACTAAATCACAAACATCAAAGATAAATAATAAAATAAAATAATTGTGATCTTGTTACTCTATCAACTACAAAAGTACGAGATATATAATTTATATTGATATTGGAATATAACTTCTATTGTGGGAAAATAATGTTTAAATAAAGGTACGACACATACGTATATCGTATACATACTTTCTCGTAAAATCAGTCAACGACCGGAACAAATATTCACAAATTGTTTGTCAGACAAATACCTTTAATCTTAGAGCTAGAACTAAACATTTAATTTGTCTTTAATAACCAACAATCAGTTCAAACGAAATTAATCAAACTGTCTGGGCTGTATTTCCCAGTAAAAACAAACAAATTTGTAAAACACACTTCGTTGAGTGCTTTGTAAATAAACCATAAAATCCTTCATAAAGTTGAAATAAACAATTTTCACAACTACAACACTTTCTCTATTCCAAGAGTCTACAATTATTCCTATTTTTTTAATAAAAAAAATTCTTTAAGTAATTAGAAATGATTATAAAACGATCATTTAAAATTTAGTATTATTTATGAGAATGATATTTATAATAATAGCCAATTTCAAACTCGTCATTTATATGATTAAATAAATTCACACCCAAACATCAAATTTGTATTTTAGATTGGGAATTAAGGATATATAAATATTTAAAACTGGCAACTTTAATATTCCACATTAAAATTAGTACTCTGTTCACAAGCTTTGAGGCTATATATGTAAATTAATATGGGTTCACCATTAAAAAAATTTACTTTCGCAATAATAAGTTATTAAAATAATGCTCTGTTGCTGAGTCTTATTTATAAACATAAAGAAAATTCATCATTAGACTTGATTTTTCTTTTCCAACCTTGGCAATAATAATGGAGTCGATCATAAGATGTTTCATTTTCATTAATTAGAGGTATTTAATAAGCACTTTCTGACCGAATGGTTGTATTATCAGCAGACGACTTATAAACTAACTTAAATCTAGGAACAACATACATCCCCCGGGCATTAATTCATCATTGGTAAAGGCAAAAACCGCATTTTACCAATGATACATTTTTAAGCCATACCAGGATACTAAGTTCCAATCATAAGAGTTTCTTTTACAAATTACTTTAGTAAAACCCAACAAACTTTTCTCTATAATATTAAAACTAGTTCTAAAATATTTTGATATAACACGAGCAGATAACCAAGGGGTTTGTGCTATAGATCACCAAGATAAAATTATTAATTTGTATGAAAATCAAATAACCAAAATATATTTTACCAAATGATTAGCATATAAGGTCATCTATGAAATTGGAGAATACAATTTTGTTTAAAAATACAAAATTGTGTTTTAAAATTTATATTTCAGCACAGGAAATATTTTGTTTTTACTTTGGTCGTCTTTCACTTGAGATAGATGGATTAAGGGGAGAAAGATCCAGCCTTTCATAGGCTAAGATGGCTATTCTTCTTCAGGGTCACTACGAAATGAGTCTGTACGACCCAAATTAAGATAAATTTCTGACGCGATCCAAGGCTGTGATGAATATTACATTGAAACTTGACTCGAATAGAACAGAAAGACGGATTGGTTTTAAAGCGTTAGCAATACATATTTTTTTTGCTTTTGATATTTTGAAATTTGCCAAGCTCTCTTGGAAACTATACAAATTGTCATCTTGTTATTTAAATGTTAAGGTTTACCTCTCTTTAGCCTACTGAAAGATGTTGTCACTATTAGATCTTATCTGGTTTTTGTCGTTAGCGAGTCATAGGCCTAACATCATTATAATTATACAAGTGTTGGCTCGAGGTACGAAACAATAAAATTTAGCCATTTTGTCATAATACTCGTCATAGTTTTGATTTATTATATTAATAATAATAATTATTATAGTATTTAGCACCGCGTCTTACTACTCGTTCGGGTTATACGCTTTATTATATTATTAGGATTGTACATTTTACATGAATTGAAGTTGAATAGTTTTTTATTTTTAAATAGGTTATTTGAAAGTTTGCAATGTATACATGGTGGCCTTGTGGAGGAAGATTTTCAGTATTTCCCGATGAATAGCGAAATATTTAAAAAAATCTTAATCAAAACACACTCAATTAAATATCTTTGACGGAAATTAATAGATTAAAAATTAATCATTTTAATACGTTTTGGTTTTAGAATCTTTTATTATTATCGTTTCTGTGGATGCAATTTAAGTAAGACATAACTCAAGGGAAGGATGTAGAGGACGTAATAAATGGTCAGCATTTTATAAATTCTTACATCAAATCTTTTCTTTGTAAAAATAAATCATTGCTTTGCTTCTATTGTTTACAAAACTACTAATTATGTCAAAAATCATCAAAGGAAAATAAAAACCTTAACCATAATGTTTTACGCATATTCTCTACTCAAAAGAAAATCACCCAAATCTGGACATGAACCTCAATTAGATCTAGCCTACATTTATATACAATGATCACAACTGACCTTGAAGTGAAAAAACTCTACCAAATGACAAAAGAAAGATTCCGGAACGATACTGACATGACTTTGTGTCATTAGGATGTGTTACGGGCTAATTATGAGGAAAGTGTAAGTCCTGATTCTGAACATGCCACATTAAAGTTTCCCACAGCAACTTGTTGCGTACTATTTAGTTACACCAATTAAAACCACATTTTATGTAGTTATTTGGCTACAAGGTTAGCTATAACATAAATTAAAACATTTATTGTAATATTACAACCGAATAGAATATTTATTGTAAATTGATAATGCATATATTAAAAACTACCAGAATTACCGGGGCTGCACTATTGTTTGCTTCAAACGAACAGAAAATATTCTCTTCAATTTATTTCTTCAGGTCTGGTTTTAAATAAATTTAAAATAAATCTAATACAAAGTTTAAAAATTATAATCTCGAGTTTCTTGCATAGGGGATAATAATTTTAAAATTGTATCCTTCTGCGGGCGGTAGATATCGTGCAATGTTCATGACAAATAATCTCTTCATTTTATTGTTATAGATAGATACTGATAAATTTTATTACTACATAAACTAATCTACACTAATATTATAAAGAGGAAAGATATGATTTTTTGTTTGTAATGGATAAACTCAAAAACTACTGGACCGATTTTAAAAATTCTTTCACCAATATAAAGCTACATTATCAGCGTGTAACATAGGCTATAACTTATTTTGAAAATTTAATCAATTCCTCATAAAAATGTCGATAGTCACTCATATTTTATGGTAGAGTCTATGATGATTCTTCAATATATGTGTTGAAAATAATAATGCGAGGGCAGGGGGAGTGTCTAGTTAATGATAAAACTAGAGATTATTTGATTAAGCATGTATTTTTTTTCAATCAAAATGTTGATTATGGTGGAACATGGAGACATAATGGAATGTGCTTAANGGGGGGGGGGGGAGGAAGGGTCTAGTATTAAATATTAGTAAGAATAATCTAACATTATTCCGACACGTCAAATATTCACGATAAAGATATAATTATTTACTCGCATCGGTGGCCATGTGGACTAGACGTCAAGGTCGTCTAATCTGGTTCGCCATTAAAGGGGAGGCCAGGTTTCAAATACTGCCTGGGTGCCTTCGATCGATTGTCCCTAAATTATTTCTCCATCTCCTTTCACGAAAATGGTAGTTAATTGAATATAAATCACGCCATCTACCTATCTCTACCCTATTAGTACAATTAAATATGGATGGTCGGATGGAAACTAATATAAGACGGATAAAAACTAGTTATTCTGTTTCACCAATAAAAATGGTCTAACACTAGTCCGACGTTTTAATCAAAACGCTACTAAATAAAGTGTTTGTACGGTTGAATTATAGCTCATTGTACTTAGTTTTAATTCATTATTTACCTTTACATTTTATAATTTAACATAATATCTATCTTGGGCCATAGAAGAGAATAATATGGTTATATTTATTATTTATTTTAGTTGTTGCCTAATCACCCTTCAGTTTTTAGATTTTCTTTCCTTGGTGAAGAAGTGTGTATATATATATATATATATATATATATATATATACATACACACACACACGTACGTTTATCATAAGGTGAGTGATCTGGTGGTCTAGGGGTAAGGTTTCAGACTTCTGTACTGATGTCCGGGCTTCAATCCTCGGTCCCGGCAGAAATGTATCTGATTGCCAAACCCTTCCTTCCCCTCTGACAAGACTTGTATTAATCACAACTTGTGAATGCGTGGAACGCCAGGCCTCCACCGTGGTTCGGATCACACGTTAAACTGTAGGTCCTCCATTTCATCCCACAATCATCCTACCATTACACATTAACGTAAGTGCGTATAGCCCGAACGGGTAGTAAGACGCGGTGCTAATCATAATAATTATAAGGTGCTATAAACGACTTAATCAAAGTGGAAAGAGGGCGGGTGGTAGCCTAAAGGAAAGGCACTTTAGCAAGGAGGGGAATACTAAAGTGGAAATATATATATATATATTTTAAAATTATTTTCCTTTCCGTTGGTAGATATTCGAACCTCGACTCCAGGTCAACGGCAATCAAGTGTAATGATAATCTAGCTATACTACTCGAGTTGATTCGTAGTTCCATATACACATAACTTACAGGGTTTAAGGCATAATAATAATAATAATAATAATAATAATAGGCCTAGTATTCAGAATAATAATAATAATTTCCTTTATTGAAGTGCTGACCAACAGTTTTAAAAACCTATTACATGCCAGCATAGTGAAAAATACATAGGAATTAAGGTAAAATATAGAAAGATAAAACAACATTACCTATTTTCTATGTCTATGGCGTTAATAGCTCGAAAGCTCATTGCCACCACCTGTTCATATCTGGACCTTGATATATTCACCCCACCTTATTATATTCAATTATAGATACGATTTCAATATAATTAGTATGAGCATGTATTGGGTGTATTAAAGTTAGAGCGTGTCACGTTGCTGTGCCTGATGAGTAGGCAATTACATCTTACATTGCTGTCAGGTGGATGCAGTATTGACGTGACACACGTTCCCAGAGTTAAATACGTGTATTTAATAAACTTCAATTGAAAACTGAAAAAGTAATAATATAAATAGAATACTAATATATATTGGTATTGTTTCTTTATGAAAGATTTTTAAACGTGTTTTGACCAACTTGTTATCACCAATAATATTGAATACTGGTCGACACTTTTCGATTCATATTAAAAGTCAACAATAAAACTAAAAAACACCAGATATTGAGTCCAATATACTCTTTATTTTACGCTTTTTTGGAACGTGCTCCAAACAATTTTCCCACTAGCCTGAGGGATAAAACGTCCCCATTTTACATCAATCGTATATTTAATTTTAATGGCTCAAAGATTTTGGAAATGTTTGGTGCTTAAATTTAAATATAACTCAAGTATTGAAACCCATATTGCACGTGTTATATTTTCATATTTAAAAAAATCATTGAAAATTAAATAAATAATATATTCAGAGAGGTATATTAACAGCTCTAAAAGACACTATTCTAAGCAGACAAAAGTTTGTAATAGAAATAAGGTGACAAATCCTCCCTGATTTTCGGTGACACTCCCGATATTTTTATCCTTCACTCCGTGGTGAGAGATTTAAAATGACCCCTCATAGCGCTCTATTTGTGATATGGCTGAATGGTCTAAGGCGTCACTCTCGTGTTAAACTGACTTTCTGAAGAATGGGAGATTCAGGATTGAATCCCTGTTAGATCTACTGAGGGTGGTTTTTCCTAAATGGTTTTCCACTATACTTCCATGCAAATGCCAGTAGATCTCCTCTACAATGCTACTTCCTCATTCTTAGCCTATTAGAGTAGTCTAATTACCATATTTGTGTGTAGCCTGAACAGTTAGTAAGACGTGCTGATAA
Organism: Timema poppense; assembly: GCA_902141375.1. Classification (NCBI taxonomy): domain Eukaryota; kingdom Metazoa; phylum Arthropoda; class Insecta; order Phasmatodea; family Timematidae; genus Timema; species Timema poppense. Next base: position 47,403 of record CABFOV010004308.1, on the reverse strand, counting down.
TATATATATATATATATATATCATCACGTCTTCTACCCGTACTTGCTTGGAAGGCGAATGGGAAACCATTTACGAAATACCACACTTAAGAGGCCCAAGTAGGATTCGAACCCCAATATCCACGTCATAAGCAACCCAGTAAAATACGGGAGTTATGCCATAGACCATTTGGGCACTGAGGTGGGTGTGATTAAGAAGTGAGTTATAATTTTTAACAAAATAAAACGTTTTATTTACCGATATGAAATCATAAACACTCAGTGTTGCCATGGTGATGTAAGCAAAGAATGATTGCACTGATGAGCCACTGCACGCACAGCAGAAAAGTTAAAAATTTGCTAGGAAAATCAGGATTTCGTAATAAAAAAAAACTATTTTTGCTCACGTAGAAAACTAAATTTTATAATTATTGTCGTTTGTCAATATCAGTTTAGCCGTTTTCTTGTAGTTTCAATAAATTTAATTGGGCTTATCCAATTATATATATTTATATTTAATTGACCACGTCTGTGATATAGTAGTCTTGAGTTACTGGCTATAGATATAAAGGTGCCAGCTTCAATCCCCGGTGCTTTCAGAATTTTCTGTGAAGTAGTGTGTCTAGAACGGGGTCAACTCGGCATCGTGTGGACAAATGAGAAGCTACTCGAATGAAAAAGTAGCGGATTAAGTCCAGAAACTGAGATTAACGGGTAGAAGACTCATTGTGCTGTCCACATGACACCTCCTATATCCTAAAAGTTGGCACTATCTTCCTCATCAGATGATGGCTACTCGATCGGTATGGTTTGATTTTGGGCTGTAAATATACTCGTATATTTTGCGTGATTAGATGTAGATACTGAAGAAATATTCTATTTATTTTAGCAACAATAATTTTTTCTTACAAAAAAAACCCTACATAAATAGGCCAATTCACCTTAAGTCCCTCCCACCCCATCTTTATCTTGTTGAGGACGTACTATAATATTGCTCATGAGCTTCATTCAGTCTCGCGCAATTCGTTCTGTGTACTGGCGCCGAACAATGGCCAAGAGGTTACTGATTGTTAAAAAAAAATAAAAGCCGTGAAGGATCGTACTGGGTGGAGGTCTTAGACCGGCGTTGGCCGATGATGTCAGTAGACATGCGTGGAAAATTCTTCGATAGACAAAATACCTCCGTCCTTAACTTGATTGGAAAGATATGTGGTACAAACTACGTACATCCAACATTTTACTTTTGATTTTTTTTTTCTTAAACTACAACGGTCGAAGTTTAGATAAGCTTTGTAGATTTCTACTTTGTTTGGAAAAAGATAAGTTGTGATGTGTTTAAAATAAAATTCCTATATTATATAAAAAAACAACTTAAAGCTATAAATTTTATATAACTGACTTAAACAAGTGAATGATTTACATTTAATGCTTTATAAAATTATTTTAATTCCATTTTCATTTATTGAAAATAATTATAATAGGTTTTTGAAATGTCAGAGACTTTCTTTAAGTCTATTTGAATTTAATAACCATGCATTGTTTAAATAGTTGCATAATCGAGTTTGTTTGAAATAAGATGTTATGATTTTGGGTCGGATGTTAAAATAATAATAAATTAATACAGTTTAAACTAATTACTTTTATAGTCTGATCCTCTTAATAAATGCACGCTAACTTGCTAAATCTAACTGATGACCCTTTTTAATGCAAACACCTTATAAAATTGTTCATTTTTTAAATTTACTATCATCCAATTAGCTAACCAGACTTGTGGGTGCCATGGCATATATCTTTTCCGAGTTTTTACCATATACTTCCGATAGTTATTCTCATTTTTATAGGAAGAGCCTTGTATTAAAGCTATTAATGTTACTATATTTACTTTCATGTGTTCATTCGTCAGGTTATGTGATATGCATCTATAACTTTTAATAGCGTTATCACTATTTATAAAATTACATTAGCAAAATAATAGGATGTTATATATTTTGGGCGGAAAAAAGTTTTTATTTTATTAAATGTATTTTTAGGAAAAGCAGACTGTACTTATTGAAAAACACACCCACATATATGGTGGTTACATTAGTCTTTTTTTATTATTATTGGAAAACTATTTAACGGTATTTTAAGTTACTTAAGGAATAACTATTACTATGAACTGCACAAAGAAGATGGAAATTAAAGCATGGTGTAGTTTTTATTATAATACTGTGGACCATTAGCTATACCTTGCAAGGTCACAAACATATTTATTTGTTCATATAGTCCAATTTTCATAAGAAAGGTGTTTTAGAAAATACAGACACATCTATTTTTGTAGGCACGATTGATATCCTCTTACTATTTTATTAGTGTAATTTTATAGTTAGTAATAGTATCAATCAAGATTGACAGGTGCAGATCACACGCCCTTCTGTATGAATATATTAAAATAGATCTAGTAATTTATCTATCTGTCAAATAAGGCCCTTTATATGAAAATTGGACTGAACATTCAGTTAGTAGAACACTGTTTCCAAACCGATCCTCACAGAAGGGAAAGTAACTATAATTATAATTAATGTGATCAATAAAAGGTGAAATTAGTCATGCTTGATCATGTAAACATCCAGTAAATTGAGAAATTAAGGTAAACTACAAACTAATCAGTATTTTCTACAAAAGTGACTTGTAGGCTGTAGTGTAGGTACAGTACAGTATTTTTTTTATGTCCCGGCGTCTTACTATTAATATGAGTGCTGGAGGCCAGGGTTCAATCCCCGGTCCCGGCACAGATTTATCTGATTACCAAACCCTTCCTTCACCTCTGAAAATACGTGTATTAATCACATCTTGTGAATGTGGAGAATGCCAGGCCTCCACCGTGGTTCGAATTCCACGTTAAACTGTAGGTCCTCCATTTCATCTCACAATCACCCTACCATTACACATTAGCGTAAGTGCGTATAACCCGAACGGGTAGTAAGACGCGGTGCTAATAATAATAATAATAGTAATAATATGAGTGGTCCACAATTTACATTTACAGATCTAGGATGTAAAAGGCAAATTCTAATGAAATTCATATTCATTTACTTGAAGGGAGAATAGTATTCACATTTTATAAACGGTGTGATTAAATATTCTTATTCCCATGTTAAAGATTCGATCGTTAGTTTTTACGTCGAAGGTGAACAAGCTTTACGATATTAAAACGTAAAATGACCATCAATCGCTTGGCATTATAGTGGGTAGCCATTTTATAATCACTGATGGGAGCCAAAGAACTTATTTACTAGCAGCACGTCTCACTACCTGTTTGGGTTATATGTGTGTCCTATTTCCACATGTCTTAGGGATGAGGAAGGTTGGGTTTTATAGGAAGTGTACCAGCATTTATGTGAAGAAAGAAAGAGATAGTGGCAAAATATTTAGGAGACAACACCCTATTGGGATTTCAACCCGGTTCTTTAGGTCATCGGTAGCCCAGTCTAGTGTGAGAATGACGCCTTAGACGCCTTAGACGCCTTAGAGCATGCGGTCTCAAAAGCGGGTAGTTGTTACTAAAGTGCTACGTAATATTACTGATAATGCTGACAGGACATGCTGGAGGACTCACTTTGGACGAGGCAAGGGATCTGTCGAAATACAGAACACCTATTATTAATAATACATACGGCAACGAGACTAAGCCCAGCTCAAATTATGGGAAAATTGAGCTACATGGAATAAACTGATTTTTAAGAAAAATTACGTGTTTAAAGTTTTTTTTTTTCTTGAATCTTCCTTTTAAATGATCTTTTTATAGAAATCTTCACATACAGGACTTTTTCTTACAAGAATATCTCATTTTCCCAGTCTGACTATCTCATCCACCCGGTTGGTTACAATGGGACAACTATTATTACTATTATTATTATTATTATTATTATTATTCAGTTGGCGCTTGCCGTGAGTGGACGTGTTTTTACGGAGCTCCGCAAGTGACCTCATTCCGTGTGCTGAGTGTTGTGTTCTGTGTGAGTTTGCCTATCCTTAGGCCTGGTGCGTTCAATATGCCGGGCAGTGAGGACAATTGTGCGAAATGCTCCCGTGCATTCTTTGGCCGACAAAGATTCATTTGGTGTTCTGGCCCTTGCAAAGCAAGGTTTCATCTTGACTGCCTCAAAATTAATGATGCAGAATATGAGCTATTTATGAAAAGTGGGGTATCTACTTTTAAGTGTGACCCGTGTATTAAAAAGGCTAAAGCTTCGTTTGGGGACGCCACCCTTACAAAATCTACATCTGCACCCGCTCTCCCAGAGTGGCCGCAGAAGCCGCCTCAGGTCAAGAAGTCTTTTGAGGAGTTACTCAAAGCTCCATCAGCTGATCGGGAAGCAGTTACTATTCAGCTGTTAAATTCCCTCATTAGCATGGTCTACGATCTCTCTACTCAGGTAAAAGATCTGAGCAGTGATAACGTTGTGCTTAAAGCTCAAATTTCAGAGCTTTTAGCTTTCAAGACCCCGGTTAGCTTGGTTTCAGTCGGAACTCAATGCTCCTTATCTTCACAATCTTCTAAACCAATTGAATCTTCCCCTTCTACATCTCACATATCTAAATCTCCGAATTCCCCCAAATTAACATTTAGCCAAGCTTTAACTTCTAATAAAAAAAGCTCTGTTGTTGAGTCTAAGTCTGTTGTGAAATCCCCAGCAGGGGCACAGTCTGCGTCAGCAAGTGCTGATGACGGTTTTACGGTGGTGTCACGTCGTAAAAACAATTCAGCAAATTCCGTGCGTGAGGATCCGCCGGCTCAGCGCTCGCGTGCCAGAAAGTTGCTGACTGGCAATAAGACAGCCACTGACCTACAAACAGTGAACAAAGTTTTCAAAAAAAAATCTCTATTCGTTACTCGCTTTTCCCCGGAAATATCTTCCCTGGCCATTCAATCTTATCTGACTAAAGAACTCAATCTTGATTACCTTGTCTGCTCAAAATTGAAAACTAAATTTAATTCATATTCCTCCTTCCATATCTCCGTCAAAGAAGATGATTTTCCCATGATAAACAATGGTGACATTTGGCCGTCTGGCTGTCTCATTGCACCTTTCTATGGGAAGCTGCTGCCAGAGCAGATTATCTGTGAGGAGTCTCCCTGTGCGTCTGCCTCTGAAATCGTTGCTGTTGCATCTGACCTTGGCCCACAAGAGGATTCAACTAGAACCCCACTCGTGACCATCAATGGAGGTCTGGAGGATACCACCCAACCCATATCTCAGTGATTAATAGTGATATTTTACTATATTATCAAAATGTTCGGGGTCTGCGTACCAAAGCTAGGGAATTATTTTCTAATGTTTGTTTGAACGAATTCTCTATTATTTGTTTGGTTGAAACTTGGCTCTCTAGTGAGTTTGTTAATGAAAATTACTTTCCCCCTAACTATAATGTTTATAGAGCCGATAGGTTATATGATGGAGCTACTATCTCAAGGGGTGGTGGGTGGTGTTCTCATTTCTGTCATTGATACTATTTCTGGTGTAGTCAGGAGAACTGACCTAGAGAATAATATGGAATGTGTCTGGATTGAGATCCCAACATTTGATCGCCAAAAACTGCTAATTGGGAACATATACCTTGCACCCCAAACAACTGTCGAAGCATTTAACGATTACTTTATTTTTCTTGAAGGTGTGTTGGCTAACTACCCCTATAGAATAATACTACTCGGAGATTTTAACTGCCCCAAAATTGATTGGAAATATCATCATTCTCAGAACATTTCTCATTTCTACATAAAATTAAAAGCTACTCAACTTCTTGCTTCGACCAACGTAATAGGATTAGAACAATTTAATGAAGTTGATAATGACACTAACCTCCTTGACCTTGTTTTTGCTAATTTTCACCGCCCCTCTATTACTCAAAGCTTTCATTCACTAGTAAATATTGATTTAGCTCATCCACCCTTATTGATTTCACTAGATGTACCTATTGCTACTAAAATTAATGACACCCTTAATACATATATTGACTATGCACATGGGGATTACCTTAATCTCTACAATGACCTGGCTACTGCTGATTGGTCTTGTGTTTATTCTACTAAGGATGTTAATTTGGCTGTAGATAATTTTACCAAGTTAGTTCAAAGGAAAATCAGAACGCATATTCCTCAAATTACCATTCTTAATTCATCCAATTATCCTAATTGGTTTTCTTCTACACTTAAATACTATATTAGGAAAAAAAACAATTTTTTCAAAAGGTTTAAACAAACAAATAATAGTGTATTCTATACTCATTTTTCTCATTTTCGTAGATTAGTTAAAACTACTTTGATTATAGACAGAGCCAACTGGATGAACTCAATTGAAAATAGTATTAAATGCAAACCTAAAGATTTTTGGAAATTTGTTAAAAATAATCGTATGAATAAAGTTTTCCCATCCATCCTAGAAATTAATGGCAAGTCTATAGTGGATCCTTTATTAATTGCTAATGAGTTTGGGACCTACTTTCATTCCGTTTATAATTCAGCTATTCCTGTCTTACCCTGCCCCGTTATTGAAACTAGTGCGCCCTTGTATCCATGCCACATAACACCCTTGGATGTTGCTAATGCTATAAAAAAATTGAGTTCTTCTAGATGTGCCGGGACAGATGGAATTCCAAGTTTTATTGTTAAAGGCTGTGCCAGCATTTTCTGCCCTCTGTTAGCCTATATTTTTAACATTAGCCTGTCAAATGAAACTTTTCCTCTTACATGGAAACAATCTGTTGTCATACCTATCTATAAAAAAGGGGTAAGAACAAATGTTTGTAATTACAGACCAATTTCCCTCTTAAACACTTTCTCCAAAGTATTCGAGAAAATCATACATGAGCATACTTTCCACCACCTTAAAAATAAACTATCAGATAATCAACATGGCTTTATAAAAAATAAATCTACTGTCACGAATTTAGTAGAATTTCTTGGGCATGTTGCCCCTCAAGTCTCTGCCCAAGGTCAGGTTGATGCTATTTATTTTGACCAAAGTAAGGCATTTGATTTATGTCAGCATAATATTATTCTCTCTAAGCTTGGTAATTTTGGACTCTCTCACTCTTATGTAAATTGGTTTAGCAGTTATTTGCATGAAAGATCATTCATTATTAAAATTGATTCACATACCTCAAATACATTTTTAGCACCCTGTGGCATACCTCAGGGTTCTAATTTAGGTCCTCTTCTCTTTAATGTGTTTATTGATGACATTGGTAAATATTTGAACTCGTCTAGTTATTTACTCTTTGCTGATGATGTAAAATTATTTAAAACTATCAAATCAATAGCAGATTGTATAGATTTACAAAATGATGTAAATGGTATTTTACAATGGTCTTTGGAAAATGGAATGTCTATCAATAAATCTAAGACCAAATCTATATCTTTTACTAGGAAAACTAATCCTTTCTTTTTTACTTATAAATTGGGCAGTGATAACATAGTTCGTACACTTTGTATTAATGATCTTGGTGTCCTCCTGGATAACAAACTTTATTTCCACTATCATGTTGACCATGTCATTTCCCAGTCATTGAAATTACTTGGGCTTATTAAATTTATTACTATATCATTTAAGAAAGTTGACTGTTTTTTATGTTTGTATTACGCCCTGGTTAGATCTAAGTTAGAATATGCCTCTGTTGCTTGGAATTCCATTACCTTAACTGACTCTCTTAGGTTAGAAAACATTCAAAGAAAATTTGTTGCTGCATGCTATGATAAATTCTTTAGTAACCGGATTTATTATGATTATGACAGAATTCGAAACCTCTTAGGGCTCCAAACTCTCTTCTCGCGTAGACTTTATTGTGATGCCCTTTTTGTTTTTAATATTTTCAATAACAATATTTATTGCAAATTTGCCCTTGATCATGTAGGCGTTCATATCCCTTCTCGGGCTTCTCGTAATCCTAAATTATTTTTCCTCGATAGCTCTTATAAGACGAGCCCTATAGGTCGTTGTATCCATAGCGCCAATTCTAGATTTGTCGAATTTGATTTTTATCATAAAAGGAAAGCTAAACTCAGAGAGTTATTTAAGGATGTCCCATTTCAATAATTTATCATGTAGAGGTTCTGCCTATATTATTTAAACTTACAATATTCTGATATATTTTTTGCATTATGTTACTGATTACTATTTAGTTATTTGTTTTTAATGTTACTTTTTATTCTTATTATTATTAACTACTTTTTATCTCGTAACTATTCATCAGTATATAACATTATTTAGCCATTTTTTGTCTATCATTTTTTCTTGTGTAAATATATGTATTATAAGGTATGTACGTGTGTACTTTTCAGTGCTGGCCTGTTATAGGTCTCACGACTGTTGGCCAGCACTATAATAAAGGAAATTGAAATTGAAATTGAAATTGAAATTATTATTATTATTATTAGCACCGCGTCTTACTACCCGTTCGGGTTATACGCACTTACGCTAATGTGTAATGCTAGGGTGATTTTGAGATGAAATGAAGGACCTACAGTTTAACGTGGAATCCGAACCACGGCGGAGGCCTGGCATTCCCCACATTCACAAGATGTCTTGTCAGAGGTGAAGGAAGGGTTTGGTAATCAGACAAATCTGTGCCGGGACCGGGGATTGAACCCCGGCCGCCAGCACAGAAGTCTGACACCTTACCCCTAGACCACCAGGAATGTGACAACTAAGCGCCAACATAAATTTAACAAAGATTAAATCCCGGTTGGGTGTAGAGAGGGTGTTTTTCCTAAATAATATTCCGTTTTCTCTTCACACAAATGCAGGTATATTTTCTTTAAAATAACACTTTCTGGATTCTTAATACACTCTTAGCCTCAATGTATGCTTATAACTTAAAAGGGCACAAATATGCGGCGAAAGAGAAAAAATAGGCTACAGAGGGAGGATAAAGTTAAAAGCCTCTTTCACCAGATAACATCTAACTTAGCACGATTCGGTGGCCACATGGTCTAAGGAGATAATTTCGAAGTGGACTAAACTGCCAATGACAGGGAGACCGAGTTTTGAATCTCAGTCGAGTGTACTAGGGGTGTTTCTTCCAAAATGCTTTTTCCACTCTCTCTCCACGCAAATATGAATATACTCGCTCTAAATATAGCTTTCATAATCCCAAAACACATTTATTTAATTGGTAAATAAACTTATAGCCCGAACAGGTAATAAGATGCGGTGTTAAAAAAAGCACACACACACACACTTAACTTAGGAAAGTAATAAAGCTCGAAACAGTCGTCACATCGTGGTGTTGTATTATGTGCTCTAATTTAAAAGAAACAGTGGAATTGTAGCCAGTGAAATTATTCTACCATATTAAAAAAAAAAATACAACAAAATTATGGAAGTGTTATTTTAAAAATTAAAAAAGAATAATTAAACTGTCCTTAATTTTGATTCTGTCAATTTGAATAATATAGCGAGCCACAATTCGTATCTAATTTCCCGGTTAATCGGTGGTTTTATGGGCTCTTAAGATTTCGTAAAGGGCTTTGATTATAGCGAATACGCATCGGTGGCCACATGGTCTAAGGTGATATTATCGCAATAGACTAGACCTCCAAAGATGGGGAGATTGGGGGGTCGATTCCAGTTGGGTGTATACCTACTGAAGGTGGTTATTTTCTAAATGGTTTACAGTCGCCCTCCACGCAAATTCTGGCACGCTAAATTCAACCTTCATAAGATTTAACACATTAGTGTAAATGGTACATAATCGTATTTGCCGATCGGGTAGTAAGACGCGGTGCTAACCAACATAGTAAATTTGAAACACCACATTGGAGTGGGATAAACTAGTGTACCTGGTAGGGAATCTAAATCTGGTCTCGTACGTCAAATCCTATCCCACTATCGCACACGTTACAATGGAGGAGGGGATATAAGTTACAGTCCAATTTTCATAAGAATAAACTTTTTTTTAGAACAGCGTCCTACTACCCGTTCGGGTTGTACGGCTTTGTACTAACTACCCTAAAGAGTTAGGGATTAAAAAGGCTTAGTTAAGAGGAAATGCACCCACACATTTGCATGGGGAAATTGGAAAATAATTTAGGGAAAACCACCCATAGTGCACCCGACCGGGATTGAACACCGATATCCCCGTTTTCGGTAGTATAGTCCAACACGAGATTAGTGCGTTAGGCCATGTGGCCACCAACCTTATCTGACAGCTATGAAAGTTACTAAATATAATTTTATGTGTAAACAGGGCATTTCTTGTGATCTTCAACTGCCACTTTTGATATATATAAAAACCAATAAGACTGGCTGCTTAGTATATATAATATATAGTGGTAGTGCCCCTGGGTATTGATTTAAAGGTCCGGGTTTGATTCCCGGTGGTGATATAGTTATTTCCCTAAAGGGACTTGTTCCTATGCTCGCCATTGTCTGATAAGTTAGGTTTAGGACTTTTACTGGCACCAAATATTTACCATAATCATCTCATCGGAGCAAAGTAACCACACCTGCATGGCAGCCCAACCTCAGAAGGCGTCTCCTATCAAATCCCAGTAGAAGATCAGGAAGGTCTATTTGACAAAACCTTGGTAACATACGTTAAAAAAGATAAGTGAATCTTCTAAAAGACTAGCGGTGACCTGGCGGTCTAGGGGTAAGGTGTCAGACTTCTGTGCTGGCGGCCGGGGTTCAATACTCGGTCCCGGCACAGATTTATCTGATTACCAAACCCTTCCTTCACCTCTGACAAGAGACATCTTGTGAATGTGGGGAATGCCAGGCCTCCACTGTGGTTCGGATTCCACGTTAAACTGTAGGTCCTTCATTTCATCTCACAATCACCCTACCATTACACATTAGCGTAAGTGCGTATAACCCGAACGGGTAGTAAGACGCGGTGCTAATGATAATAATAATTCTAAAAGACTCTTTCTATGGAAATTGGTTTGAGCTAATATCCAAGAGCGGTTAAGAATGTACATATATTTTATATTCCGCGTGAAGAATTCAGAGTGGGCAGGTCATATAATATTATTAGTATACACGAGAATATAAAACAAAGTCAAAGAACTCTTTCATCAATACGTTTTTTTGTTATTATTATTATTTGAACAAATATTACATACACTTAAGCGGGAAATTTTCTATTATACGGGGTTTCGCACACAATGAAAACCCATTCATAGAACGCGTTAATTTTATTTACCTCTCAATTTCATCTCTCTCTGAGTACACAATTCAATTTCACGTCCTAGAGTATGACGTTAGTTCTGTTTGACCTGACATTAGACCATCCTACTCTCGTGACAGCCCACGCCATAGTAATAAAAATAATAATACAAGAGCGTAGCACTCCTTTTAACGCCCTTGACCGTTCCGAAAATCCTCTCCCGCAATTTTAAAGAGAATCAATGTTTTAATTTTGGTAGAGCAAATGGAATAAACCCACACTGTATTGTCATCAGCTGTTTCTTTTATTCTCCTATGTAACATCAAGTTGACATTTTAGGCTGACCCCCTTGTACCCCCCCTCCGACCTGGTTCACGTAACTTTTCACACCAAAAGTGACGTGGCGGTCTAAGGGTTAAGGTTTCGGACTTGTGTGCTGGGAGTCCGGGGTTCAACCCTTGGTCCCGACACATATTTATCTAATTGCCAAACCCTTCCTTCACCTCTGACAAGACATATTGTTTTAATCACAACTTGTGAATATGTAGAATGCCAGGCCTCCACCGTGGTTCAGATCCTACGTTAAACTGTAGGTCATTTCACAATCACCCTACCATTGCACATTGGCGTAAGTGCGTATAAGCCGAGTGGTTAGTAAGATGTGGTTTTAGTAATAATAATATTATTATTATTATTATTATTATTTTCACCCCAAGAGTCCATCTATCCATCCATTACTGTTTCCAGCCTGTGTGGACTGGGTAAGTTTTTTTTTATTCAAGCCATATACTTTCCACTATCGGCTTGCTAGAACTGTTGTACAATTCATATACCTTATAATCTAACTTAAGACTAGGACAGACACAACATCCAGTCCCCGGCCGTTCATTTATCAATACGTAAAGGTAAACCCAACTTTAACCAATGATACATTTTTCGGCCATGCTGGAGTATCTAACCCAGGGCCCTTATTTCAGTGGGCAGACACGCTACCGACTGAGCTAAGGTGTCGGATTCACACCAAGAGTGAATGTCTTTATTTTATAGGGAAGTTTTTGTGACACTAAAAAAGGGACACAAATTTAATTCTACTCTGGATTAATTTTTTTTAGCACCACCTATTACTACTTGTTTGGGTTATAAATTATGTACTAATTACGTAAATGGTTTTATAGATTAGGAAGGTCATATTAATAGGAAGTGTACCCGCATTTATGTGGAGGGTGTGTGGAGAACCATTTTTGAAAACACTCACAGTACACCCTACCGAGATTCGAACCTCGATATCTCTGTTGTAGTCAGTTTAGTCTATTGCGAGAGTGGCGCGTTAGACCACGTAGCCACCGAAACAGGTAAGATAAAATTTAAATCCTGAATATAAATGATTTCAAATGATATTTTATTAATTTTTATTTGTGAACAATTTCTATTAGGAGCTAGGATTTGGTAGGGTAATTCACAGCAGTATTTATCAAACTTCTATACTAGTTATCTGTGTCAACATCATGTAAAAATTTAGCAACAGGGTTTAACATAACGTCAAGATTTAGCAATATGGTTCAACACCTCGGTCACAGCCTAGCTTAGCTTAACATTTAGGCTTAATTAAAATTCGGAACGACCTTTTTAATTTACAAAATAGCAATTTTTTAAAAAGATTTTGAAAGGGTAATTTGGTGAGCCATGGCCCCGAAAGGGGTACGATTGAGTTGAGGTTTTAAAAAAATCACCTTTTATTCTTATGAGGCTTCAGCGCCATTTTACAGACAAATTGACTTAACACACACACATATATATACTCCGTAGGGAAACAGAATAAAGAAGATGAAATTTACTGAAAGTATAATATTTCACCTGAATAGACCATAAAAGTATAACATGTTAAATAAAACATCAGTTGGTTTAGCTGGGGATCAAATTCCAACTTCCAGGATTATGAACAAACGGGTTTCACCACCTCGTCATAGTCTACGTTCTGACGTTGATGGGATAGGGATAAGGAAGGTAGAATATCACGTAACCTCATTTTCTTGGAAGTAGAGTTGGAAACCATTATATATATATATATAAATTTATTAGCAATAAAAGAAACCATTCTCTAGTACAAACATAGAATAATTTATTTTCCTCACATGATGGATGACCTCATCAGTTCAAGGTGTCCCGGAATTTAATGACAACCCACCTCGGTGGTGTAGTTGGCTAACGCGCTTGTCGTGTTGAGCTCGACTGCTGAGGACGGGGAGATCGAGGTTCGAATCTCGGTCGGGTGAACTGGGGGTGGTTTTTCCTAATTTTTTAATAAAAGTGTCAGTACATATGACTTGGAATCAAACCCCGATATACCCGTCACTAGCAACCCAGTCCAACACTAGAGTGACGCATTGGACCATGTGATCAACGATGTGGGCTTTAAATTTACTGATATTTTGAAAGCAATCAAAAGTTTAAAATCTGTCACATTTTTAATTTATCATTTGACTAGTGGTTACAAAATGAGTGCGAGGTGTGTTGGTAGATCGACAGATTGAGATGTTCCGTAGATGAGTCATCAGCACATCTCTTTCACGAAACAATGCATCAATCCATCTTCTCATTAGACTTATTTCTCCTCCTTGTCTAACTTACGTTTTCCAAGGTTTCTTTTAATTTAGTTCACTATTATTACCTTTGTTTGCGTGATTCCTAGGCTTCTCAGAATTTCCATACACAGTAAATTAATTAATAGTGTTTCAGTTAAAAGTTTTTATCTTCGCCAAATAAAATAGTTTTGTTGGTTCATTTGTTCCGTTCAGTGTAATGGATCAAAAAATAATTGTTAAGACAATTGAATCTAGTTGGAACACAGAACATTCACCAAACCTACTCTTTAAAATGCATTTAATACAGTTTTTTGGGATGATACGACTACTATATTTTCTTGCACCTAATATTTTTAATTGTCTTGATTATATTTCATTAGCTGGGCATACAGAGGACGCGAGAAAAGGTAAAAATTAATCAAATATTTCTCCAGTACAAACATAGAATAATTTATTTTCCTCACATGATGGATGACCTCATCATTTCAAGGTGTCCCGGAATTTAATGACAACTTTTCCTCTACATTTAAAAAGTTGGTCATCCAATGCCACAATGCTCATAACAGATATTCACCGACAGTTTATATCACCATGTGAGGAAAATTAAAATTTATATTTGTACTAAAGCAAAATTTTATTGCTAGGAATGTGATTAGATAGCTTAAGTTGATTTTAAACAAACTCGCATTTGCGTTGAGAAAAATGGAAGACCGTTGAGGAGAAAAACACCCTCAGTACACCTTGTTGTGATCTGAACCCTGGTTTCTTTATTGCTGGACAATCAGACTAAATGAACTTGACGTCTAGTCTACGTGCCCACCAATCCAGGGGGTGGACGTTAGTTAATACTTAGTGTATTAAAACCAGGGGTAAAAAATAGAATATTCCCACTCTCTGCTTTAATTGATAAATTTATTAGCAATAAAAGATCTATAAGTAAGTGTTTTTATGATTAAAAATAAAATTCGTATTGGGATTTTTATAATTAAAAAAATTCAAAACAAATTTAGACAAGATAATAATTAAAATTATAAAATTATTTTTGAAAATTAAACAATCTATTTATGACTCATTATTACTTTAGTTTTCACTTTGTATCTGAAAAAGGTTCATTTTAATTAAATGTGTAATTATTTTAAAAGGATAGTAAGAAGTTAAGATGGACTCTTTGGTGCTGACTGACAAATCACAGCTGACTTCTGACAGTCAATATTTAGGTATATCCCTAAATGTTGACTGTCAGAAGTCACAGCTGCTAAACATATATTTTTGCCGATCATATGGTTCGGCGTAGGAATACATACTTTAGTGTGGTAACTTTTCAAAGCTGTCAGTCAGCACCAAAGAAGCCATGGGGCTACTGTAGCTCCTCTAAGGGCTTCTTCAGGAGAGTTCTCAAAGAGACACACATATACAGAAATTATATATAGTGGTGATGTAGTTCTATCTTATTTAATCATACTATGAAATCAGAAAAAAACTCCATTGGAATTAATTTATGGAATACACACCTCTTAAAAAAATAGGCCTAGTTTGTCTACATGATGATAATAAATTTAGAGCATTCGAAAACAAGGCACCTAGGAAAATATTTTGTTCAATAATATTTGAAGACGAGGGAGAGTGGAGTAGGTTACATAGTGATGAGTTAGATACCCTGTAGTTATCACCGGACATTATTAAGGGATTCTGTCATCACACATTACAGTGTGTAGGAAATTCAGCATAAATTGAGTAAACTATAAATGTGTTCAAGATTTTTACTAGCAAAACCAATGGGAAGAGACTGGTGGGAAGACATAAACGCAAATGGGAGGATAACATTAAAATGGACTTGAAAGAGATAGGGTGTAAGGAGGTGGACTTTATAGAAATAGAAAAAGATAGAGATAGTATGTAATGAGGAGGACTAGATAATGCTAGCTCAAGATAGAGATAGGGTGTAATGAGGTAGACTGGATAAGGCTAGCTCAAAATAGGGATAGATGGATTACTTTTTTAAGTGTGGCAATGAACTTTCGAGTTCTTAATAGGATAGAAACGGTGAGTAAGTCATTAAGTAAGACTGTTTACCGCTGTGAACCAAAACGCAAGAGATCATACGTGCTCAGAACCGATGCAACTCTTGTATTCACATATGGAAGCAGATTCTGAAGGGGTGCAAAAAAAAAAATGATCAAGATGTTTCATGACTACAAACGAAAGCGCTTGTTCTGATGCAATCATAATTTTACATTCTGAAGTACTTGGTAAAGCACACCACATCTTGCTTCAATTAATGATACCACAAATATGAGTGGAAATAACAAATGATTCGTAACATTTCTTGAAGAGGTTGGTGCTTGTATCAACTTTTTTTTAAAGCCTTTAGATACTTAACTTTTACGGTGTATTCATATCATCTTGTGAAATTACTTGTGCATACTGTGTGAACTTCCATAAAAAAAACTACGCCTACTATAAAAATTGGAGAAAAAATATTTTAATAGAGTAATTTTGGGGTTAAAATTTTACTAAAAAATATTGTATTCAAATTTCAACCGTATGGCTTTAAAACATATTTCCAGTTATAGAAGTATGACACCATTTAGGAGTGTAGTTGAATAATTTAAATAAAAATTTTAAGTCTAAGAATATTATTTTTAGGGTTTAGGAAGATTAAATTTATAAGAAGTGTACCCCATTTTCTTGGAGGGAGAGTGGAAAACCATTTTGTAAAAACCATCCTCAGTACACCCAACCGAGATTCGAACCTCAATCTCCCCATCATCGGTAGTTTAAGTTAATGCGAGAGTAGCGCAGTTTGATCATGCGGCCACCAAAGTGGGTTTTGAGTCTAAGATTTGAAAATTTTGACCCTGTTGACACAGTGACTATGATTTTGATGAACATAAACATTAAAAATATCGTGTCTTTGTGGAGGCCAATAGTGTAAATCAGATCCATCCAAGAAATCAAAAGCTACAAAGAAGATCCAGATAACAAATCTCGTTCTCTCTCTCTCTCTCTCTCTCTCTATATATATATATATATATATATATATATAAATATATATATATATATATATATATATATATATATATAATTCGTAAGAATTTTAACATTCAGTTGAAAGTGAGGGACTTGTACTCAATTGCCTAAAGAGCTCCTTTAAATTTCACCAAGTAGAAAAGTGACGTCATGTCTATACTTATTTATGCCTGGACTTAGACCCAAGCTATATATGGTAGGTAGCATCACCGGTGAGGATATCACCATTATTTGAGACACAACAACTTATTTTTATAAAAACTTATTTACGTAAAACGTACTATTCCGGTTTTGTGTTACTTTTTTTTTTTAATATGAAAAGACACATAAAACAGTTATGTATTTTATATTTACTTTTTCTCTCTTCATTATGTACAGCCATTAGAAATATATTTAATATATCTTACCTGGAATAGAAATAGTTTCAAGAATTGTAATATTAGTTTTTTAAATCATTTGTATTGGTAATTAATTTAACGTGTGATAGTTTGTTATAATTTGTTAATTGGTGAGGAATTTAAGTATGTGAAACGGTAATTTGTAATGTGTATGTTTTGTAATAATTTGTCATTTGAAATAGTATATAATTTTAAATATTTAACTCGTAACAGCTTATAATAATCAAGTAACTCTCTCTTTCTCGTTTTGTATCACGTTGCATCTCTCGCTTATTTTGATATCAGTGTCTGAGTGGTATTGACTTGACTTATGGCAGACTCCCCCGGGGTCTGGCGCTGACTCTAGGGGGAACTCTCACCGACAGGCGCAATATTTCACGGTTTGACAGCGCCGGATCAAAAAACCCCTTGGCTCAAGGAAAATTAGCTACGCGGGGAACCCCCGCCCCCTCACAATCTCTCCCCCCCTCCCCCTCTTCCCACCTTTAACGTGGTACTACACCTCGCGGGAATAATAATTGGAGAGTGTTGTAAGGAAAGTAATCGTATGGAGTAACGTTACTGCTTTGCTCTCTGCTGGAGATGTTACTTTGATGGATTAGGTTCTCTCCTCTAGGTACAACGGTAGGGATGGTGCGTGCGCTTGGTCCATTCCTCCTCCGCGGAGCGTGAGCTGACGTAAGCAATGACATAGCCCCCGACAACAAATAGCATTTGTCTTTTATTTCTAATAGTACTACATACATATTTAACTTTTACTTCTCTTAAGTTTATCAAAGTGTGGAAATCTGATGTTAAATACTTAGCTAAGTCGGATTTTCGTACTTAGATAGTCTTAAGGCGATTAGCCCCTTTTCATTTGGCATGGAAATGCAGAACCGTGGGAACAAACGGTTATCTTAAATAATTTTTTTTGTTTTGCAATTTTCTTTTCAGAAAAGGTTTGTTCAAGAATAGAAGCATGTTGATTAAGTTATACTTTTTATATACACACCTCCTCTATAGTTTTAATAGTGATAAAATATCGATAAAATTGACATCTTTCAATAGAAAACTGCCGGCTTCATAACGAAAAATAAGAAAATGGAACAATTAATAAACATTAATACATTATCTTAGAATGGGGGTTGAAAATATTAACATAAAAATTTCTCTCGTTCTCGAGAAAACTTATATTTCCAAACGTATGCTTTTCCCGCAAGACCTGTCCGGTAGCTAGCGCCATCTACAGTTTCCGTGATCCATCTGTTCTCTTGATGGAGTGGAAGGATACTTTGGTCGGTTGTGAAGCCACGCCACGCCTTTCACCCACCATCCCACAAATAGGTTTTAGACTTGAACTCGATAGTGCCAAGGGCCTTAAGATAAGTTAGGTGACCTGGCGGTCTAGGGGTAAGGTGTCAGACCTCTGTGCTGGTGGCCGGGGTTCAATCCTCGGTCCCGGCATAGATTTATCTGATTACCAAACCCTTCCTTCACCTCTGACAAGACATCTTGTGAATGTGGGGAAAGCCAGGTCTCCACTATGGTTCGGATTCCACGTTAAACTGTAGGCCCTCCGTTTCATCTCACAATCACCCTACCATTACACATTAGCGTAAGTGCGTATAGCCCGAACGGGTAGTAAGACGCGATGCTAATAATAATAATAATAATAATAATAATTCGACATTGGAAAGATTAATAAAATAGTTTGTCTTAACCGGGTGTTACATTTTTACATTCATATAATTCTTTGGAGCTTTGTTAGAGGGGAGTGGGTGGTAAGATGGCTTGGATTGTATCGTGTTAAGGTTATTCGAGATTTAAAAATACTTTTTAATTCTTTAACATTTTGTTCATCCCAGCAACACCGACCAGGCTATTCACTTGGGTGTGTCACTAGTTTGGATTGATTATCTGACCCTCTGTTTGGCATATTATGTTCTATTAGCTGGTGCTGTCTCTACAATCAATACAATATAAATAAGACTTTTCAAATATATATATTTTTTAATTATCAATTCGGACACATTACTAAAATTAACGAGTAGAGTTTAGATAGGCAACAAAACAAATTAATTCTAAATAATGACATTGTGCACTATTAAATGAGATAAAATCAAACTATCAGGGTATAAAAATAACAGATTTTTTAGTGTATGCCATCTTTGACCGTGAGATATGTATAGTATTTCGTTAGTTCACCTGTGTGTTTAGACTTTTAGCCGCTATATTGGCACAGAGCGTTGCCCAGGACTACACCTATGGAGGTTTTCTACACGTCGTTAAGAAGGTGTGAAGCCAGGAGTGATCTTAAACCTAACTTAAACAAAACTTACCTAACCCTTGTTACCGTTGGAATAATCAGTAAACAAAATACTCATGGGACCATCCGCAAATCAAACCTGTGACCCCTAAGGCTCGTAGCTAAGTGTATGGACCACGGAGGAGGTTATTAAAATTATGTAATTCTACCACTTTTATTATTTTATTTATTAATTACCACCGCGTCTTACTACCCGTATGGGTTATACGCTTTACGCTAATGGATTAGGAACTGGGAAGGTTGAATTAGAGGAAGTGAACCCACATTTGTAAGGAGGGAGAGTGGAAAACCATTTAGGAAAAACCACCCCAGTTCACCCGACCGAGATTCGAACCTCGATCTCCCCGTACTCAGCAGTTGAGCTCAACACGACTAGCGCGTTAGCCAACTACGCCACCGAGGCGGGTTCTACCCCTTTTAAAATTGCTTATGCATCGAAATTTATTTTTCTTTAACGTATTATAAATATTTCACTGTGCACACCTCATAAGAATGTGTAGGCCTATTTATCTCAAATGTCAGCCCTCTACATTAATTACTTTACATTTACAATGGTACATTAAAATAATTAATCGCAAGTTCTACCTCTTATAACTCGTGAACTGTAATGATTTGAAGTTATTGAATCAGTATTTATAACTTATAATTATACACTTGTTAAAATTGCGCAATAAAATATTTATGGTGGAATGACCTTAAAGGTGTCTGGTAGGCGCCGCGTTGTTGGCACCACCATGCACATTGATATGTATAGATATATGTTAATTTTATGATATATTATTACTACCCACATCGGGGAGCACGTGAACTAACAAGATCGTCTAGACTGATTTTCCGGTGACAGGAAGATCAAGGTTCAAATCTCGGCCGAGTGTACTGTGGATTCCTCCCTCAAATGGTAGACCATTTTATTTCACCAAGAAAATGGTGGTACATTTCCACTCGATTATATTTCACTTATCATTACCCCAATACAATAGTTAAATGCAGACGTGTTGTAGTAAACAAAAAAAAAACGATTCTTTGTGTGTCTTTTTTTGAATCTATTTTTATTGCAGTATGATTAAGCTTTCGGAACTGAACGAGGAAGATATATGTTAAAGGAAATGTGCCAACAGTTTCTAAAATAGAAGTTTAGATACAATTTATTTTGAAATAATATCCTTAATAAACCCGGCTAGGATTCTAGCGCCGATCTCCCCGTCTTAAGAAATCAAGTCTATTGCGAGAGTGACGCCTTTATTGATGCGACTACCTATGAGGGTGATTCTTGGTATTTTATCTACAAAATCATACGTACACGATCAAATATTCAAACTCAAACAGGAACCTAGCTTCATCTGTCTATCACAGTCATCCCCTCTCCCTCATACAACCCCTAACCACCCCTGCTGGTCGACATGCCTCGAACGTGAAGGGTTCGGTCCCTGAATTTGTACCCGTCACTCAAACCCGGGACCTTTTTTTTGACGGATTGCATTGTCGACCATAGTTTTTTTTTTTTTTTTNTTTTTTTTTTTTTTTTTAGAATATCGTAGAGGTCTCCCGCTAAGGATTCATGTTGTTCTTCGAGTATACAGAGATCAACGATACAGATCTTTTGAGACACGGGAACATACAACAAAAATAAAATGTGTGGCGTGGGGGGGATTCAAACTTGTTTATTTCTATGTGTGAACATTGCACTGTTCGTTTTTACATCGGAGTTACATTACTCGGCGTCTTGTACTGGAAATGAAGTTACCGTTTTCATGGTTGGTACTTTAGAATCTAATACTGTAGGCTAGAGTTTGATCCTAACAGCTTCACTGGTGGTAATATTTCTACAATACCTTCTAAAGGTAACTACCTATATAGCAGAGAATACTAATCAAATGCTGTGCTTAGGTTAAATATTGATACAACTTTAAATAGTACACGTATTAGGGCTTACTATAATGAAAACAAAACTATTTAGTATGACCAAATGTGTAGTCTTGTAACTATTGTTTAAGGTGGGGAAGATGTGACCAAAAGTTTTGTTTTTTTCAGTTTTATAACAAAACTTTTTTTGGTAAAAATCAATCAATTATTGTTTCAGTACAAACATAAAGAGTTTAATTTTCTTCACAAGGTGACCTCAACATTTATTGAGTATCTGTGAAGAATGTCCTGGAATTTAGTGACAGCTTTTTGTCAACTAATGTTGCGATGCTCATGACAGATATTCAACCACTTTTGATATCCCCATGGGAAGAAAATTAAATTTTATATTTCTACTGGATTAATATTTTATTTGGTTTGGCAAAAAAAATAAAGGATTTACTATAAGAACTGCAAAAACACTGGGCTTTTATCGCGTTCCCTTAATTCCCAACTTACTCGTCTGTGAACGACCAATGTAGGTAACATACGAAATATTTGAACCGATATGTATATTAAAATTTTCCAAAGTGTTACATAAGCTCAAAAAACATGACTATATTGGTTGAGTATACAAAACTATGACCCGACTTACCTGACTGCTATGATAAACAAGTTGATGTAGGCGTGAGAATGAGAAAAAAAACTATTACGGGACAAAAAAAACCCAACGTGCCTTGTCTTTTTGGAATTTAATACGACTTTATGGAAGACAAATTGTTCGTGTCAGAATTTATGTCTGAGCAATATTTCACCACTCAACTGTTAAGGTAGAAAAAAAAAATTAATCGACAGACATGTGTTACCAAGTGGATCACTGTGACAATCCGATCTAAGAGTTAATTTAAAAGGATTTGAGAATGATTTGAAAGTGAAAATTGGGTCATCTTAATTAACGTAATACCTGATAAGCAGGATCATGTAAAGTGATCCATTCACTTCAAGTATTTTAAGAATCTATGTGTGTATGTGTGTCGCTTCTAGCTTTTAAACTCGATCAAACGTGGAACGACCAGAAACATCCTTCTGGACTCTTCCGGGTTTGTTTTCGATATCGTTTTTCTTCACCTTTTTGGGGTTAGTGTTAATAAAAATTGTTTAATTTGAAAACTTTGGGATACATCTGTTGTTAATAAAATAACATGAGGCGTTACGTTCCAGCTATGAAAATAATATGCTTTCATTTTAGGTGTTTGTTTATAAATCTGATCGATTAATTTTGTTTAAAGTATTTTTTTAAGTCTCTGACTATCGTGTGTCATGATATTTTCACATACAGGTTGTATAAACATAAATTCTTAAAAATTAATCTTAATTTTTAATTTAAAATGTACTCTTTGGAGAAGCAGTTCTTACCTCTAAGGGAACTCCTGACTGACTATAAGTTACTTTTGGGATGATTAAATAAACTTTGATACCTGCAGAATGTCAGAAAGACAGTGGTTGTATGTCACTTTGAACAAAGAGTGGAAATTTTTTTTATGCATATAACTACTCTAATCTTATTTAAATATAACATTAATGAAATTATTGAATTTTATTTTTCGTGGCACTTGTCAGATCAAATATTGCACTACAAAACAGTCTTATAATTAGAATACTTTCTAAAGTCTGGTTAAATAATATTTCTTAGACTTAGAGCATTAACAATTAATTTAATATATTTTACATTAAAAAAGGAATGCAAATGATATACTTGTTTGTATCTTATTTATGTAATTTCAAGAACAGATCTTTAAGTAATTATTGTTGAATGTGTAAGCCATAAACTACATCTTTTAATTTATCCCTAAATAATTACATAAACAGAGGCTTAGTTACTAACAGCATCCAAACTGCTCTTACTATACTTTCACGTAAGTAAAGGATACATTTGATTCCGATTACTGGAGCTGTTATGATAATATCGTCAATAAACCAGTTTGTGGTATCGAAGTTCTGTGGTGGCTTGTTCAAATTACTCCTTTCTATATCCTACTCGTCTTTATTCTTGAATGAGTGGTGAGGGAGGTCTAAGCAGATATATAAGTGACCCTGGATCGATCCCAGCTGGATTTCATAGACTAGTATTTCTACCTTCTTTACCATGATTGTGAGTTATATAACAACTCGGTGACCTGGTGGTCTAGGAGTAAGGTGTCGGACTTCTGTGCTGTGATCCGGGGTTCAATCCTCGGTCCCAGCACAGATTTATCTGATTACCAAACCCTTCTTTCACCTCTGAAAAGACATCTTGTGAATGTGGGGAATGCCAGGCCTCCACCGTGGTTCGGATTCCACGTTAAACTGTAGGTCCTCCATTTCACCTCTCAATCACCCTACCATTACACATTAGCGTAAGTGCGTATAACCCGAACGGGTAGTAAGACGCGGTGCTAATAATAATAATAATAATATTGCGAGAGTGACAACTTCGATCATTCGACTATCCAAATTGGTAGCTGTCACTGATGATGAATATTATCTTTGTTGATAAAATCATACAAATATTATGCCTATCATCTGTTTTTACGTATTTTAACGTTAAAAATATGTTAATATAATTTCAAAATGACTCTTCCTACTATGTCCTGAAAAAAACCTTTTGGATCCGTTTTGCAGGGATATATATTTGATAAAAGATTAAGTTCGAAACAGAACACTTATCCAAGGGCATGTTTCTTTTTTATACACACACAACAAAATTGGGGATTCGTTTATTGGGCTTTTTTCATTCTAAAATAATTCTCGTACGTTTCAGTGTGTTTAAAAACTATAGAACGGTTTTACTTGTCTCGATTCCATAGCTATTAAAAAAAAGACAATACATATGACGGTACCACGAAGTGACATATGATTTGAGCTGAAATACCTACTTCAAATAGGAGTTATCACGATCAATTAGTCGTCATATTAGATAGAGGATTACACTCGAACGTTAGATCCCTTCCGAGTGCGGGTTTCTGCATTCTTCAGTTGACCAAAAACCAAATTGGGATTTGTTTTGTAGTTTTCAAGTTTATAAATAATTTTCAATTGTGTTGTATTTTTTAAACTTTAGTAAAACTGCTTCACTGGTTTTAATTCTACTTTTTTTTAGAAAGTAGAATACGTACATAAAACAGCACCACGATTTGATGCCTAGTTTCAGATGTATTACCTTCCAAGTTAGGTGCTACCTGCGTAGTAAGATAGAGTCCCAATGTAAAATTGTTATTTCAGTCTTCTAACACAATCTATTCGACCATTATTATGAACGTGAATGGATCTTCTGTAATAAAGTAAAAACCCATGATCATGTTAGTTTAGACAAAAAAAGATAGTTTCCACATCTTTATTCCAAACCTTGTTTTATAAATATTTATAAATTTAAATACCAACAAGTATGTGGGAAACGTCATCTCATCGCATAGATTGTCTACCTAATGTACTGATACAAAGGCTCTGGGTTCGATTTGTGGGTACTGATTTTTTTGGAACGTCTGAATCAGGGCGATTTCACAATGTTGAATTTGGCTTGGTTATTTTATCACAATTTGGTATTCTCAATTAATAAGAATGGACGAATATTTGTCCACTATAATTTATAATGATAGTAACAAACGATTGTCTGAGAGGTAGAAAGAACTACAATTTATTTCCTCGCGAGTTAAGAAAAACTCCTTTCGTGGTAGGAATTACTTTCTGAAAGGTCTTTTTTCTTACCAATATCCTACTATATAATAGATTTCTGGTAGGGAAAAACGTCTTTCAGAAAACAATTCCTATGGTGAACGTACTTTAAATATCTGTGTAGTCAGGAGAGAATATAATATCCTCGCTATACAGTTGCAACTTGTAACTATTTTTTATAAATGTATTTTCAACCTGTCTCCTAAATAATGGTTATTATAATGTGTGATTATGTTTATATTTGCTGGTATGTATGAAAATGTACACTTATATATACGTATATTTTTATTTGATGTTTTAACGTGCACTTTATAAACCAACGGATTATATCAGCACTCGCGAATTTCTATGCCTGAGAGCGAACAGGCCCACCAATTTCGTCTTCCAGGGTTCTGTCACATGGCACAATCTACACTAGTCCAACGTCTTTGCTTCCCCTCCGATGGAGGTTGTGCTACGGATTCTTATCACTCAAGAAAAATCTGTCAACCTCAGCTGGGTTTGAACCCGCGAACATCGGGTCATGAGGCGAGAACTTTACTCCAAGGTCAACTATGTATTAAATTTATTCATACACTATTAATACATTCTAATTGATATATTCTTGCTGCTCTACCATTGTTAAGATTTTTTTGATTGCTGTTGACATGTTTTTATAATATCGTACACATATTCAAATCAAGTATTACTAGAAATGTTTATAATTCTAAGATTAAAATTAGGTATGCTTTTAGCACCCGTTCAGGCTATACACACCTGTACTAATTACCTTCATATTGATATTTCCCATTGCCTCTCCACGCTAATAACAACACAATCCCTCCAAGCTTCCCTCGGATGTTCATGGGAAGAGACATTTAAAAAATACCAACTTGTGTTTTGCGGCCAAAATTGATCATATTTCACGATATTATTGGTGTTAGTTTATAGGTGTTGACAACTTTTATTAAAAGTGGCATTTGCAGCTTACATGACCTCACGTATAGATACAAAGTAGACCAAGTAACTTTTATAGCCTTCAGATAAGGCCTCTCGTAAGTCAAGATTTCTTTCGCTTTAGTTCATGGAGTAGCCCAAATTGGAAAATAATCAATATCAAAGTCAAACTGAAAAGCTTATTAAGAATGTTTCCCAATTCTGGTTTATCTTGAAGAGTGGTCACAGTTCCTAGTGTTTAAAAAGATGACCATCCCCAGAGGCGTCGTGTTTGCATGCAAACGCGCCATCTGTTCTCGATGACCGCTGACAGAGGAAGGACACACCCGTCATAGGACCGGCCTACATCTTTATTGTCTGCCATTGTGCAGACGTGACTCATGGACCCACATGCACCGCCTCTCTCTCTATCTCTCTCTCTCACACACACACGTTGTCAGTCTGTGTCGGTGATGTCTTAGATGAATTAATGAGGAGGGCAATGGGGTAGGAGAGTTTGGGAGGCCGGAAACAAGAAAGATCTGAGAGGGTGTAATCGGGTAGAAGAGGGCTTAGGTGGCAGGAAACAAGAGTATTCTGGGGGTCGGGGGTGTAATGGGAAGATAGTAGAGAGAAGAATGTCGGGGAGGGTGGAAACAAAAGGAGCCTGAGGAGGATGCAAGGGGGTGTAATGAGAGGATAATTAGGATAGGAGGGCTTGGGAAACTGCTATAAAAATGCCACTATTCTCATGGAGGTTAGCAGTGAAAGATAAAAAAAAAATTGTTAGCGAAATAATTTAATACCTTTTAAATATAAATGGTAAGACAATGTAGGTCTACATACTTAAATTATAGAAATTATTTTGGAGCAAAGTTTCCAAAAATAAAATCTTAAGAAATTACCCTTAATAGAATATTTTACTAAAAACAAATAAAAAATCTCATTAAAAACCCTTCTCAGAAATTAGTTTTTAATCAAATTTAATGAGACTTTTTTTTTAAATGTCCAATTTTCAAAAATAGGTTTTTGGCAAATTAGATAAAATTAAAATCCCGTTTTATCCTGCAGGTATGAGCATATAATATCTAAATGGCGAGTTTGGAACAAAATACACCAAAGGTGTAGGTCAAGGTATAGACAAAAAATTATTGGAAATCTACGTTTATTAAATTGGGGGCACATATTATATTGTCGAGATTTATCATTGAATCGTCGCTTCTCCCATTTGATAGAAGAAATGACAAATACATTTACAACTTTATTAAATCAATATTTGGAAAGGTTGAAATATAAGAGAAATATACAAATTTAACAAATAAGTTTATCTGAATTTAAACAATTCAATTGAATTACATAAGGTTGAAATATATCTTAGATTAAACAGTCCTTTGTTAATTAAGAGAAATTAAATCATTTACCATAGACGTATACATCCCAATAGGGAAGAATTAAAGTAAACACGCAGGTAACTAAGAATCAACAAAAGTAAGGTTGAGTCTATTGTTTAGTCTTGTAACTCTTCTAATTAGAACTAACGCACATTATGCTACGAAGGAGCTTCTGCCTCAACACAGCGGTAATATAAATAGGAAGCAACTATTAATTTAATGTTATACTCAAATACATAACAACTATCCACCCTAGCGAATAATAGACTTAGCTCTGAAAGGTGTATACATGAATTATAGCCGAATAATAGTTAATTATATGAAATTATACTAAGTTATAGTTTAAAGAGTTACTAAGATGGTAGTTACATGAGCTAGCTCGCATGAGTTAACTCCATAGAGAGCTACGAAACACAAATACCATTTTCCTAGAAGTGGAACTATCATTTTGCAAATATTAAATGGTGAGCTACTATGAATCTAGGCTGTTAATATACTATGGCTGGTCTATTCCTAATTAGTTCTACCTGGACGATCATTAGTATATTTATACTTCCATCCAATCTTGGGCACACTATAACTAGTGCAAACAATAAAAGTATTAACCAATACAAACGGCGCCTCAAGGGGGCCGGAGACATAAGCACTGTCCCCTCGTGCCACTACTACGAACTAGTAGTGCTCCCACAGTTTGCGCACCATAAAAAGGTACACTAAAGAGAAATAATAGTGACTGGTATAAGTCACAGACCTAATTGAACAAAGTGTTAAATAATCTGATTTCCACTATTATGGGATCCTACGCACTAAGTAAGCCGTAGCATGGCCTTACAGTTAGGGTGTCAAGATAGTTACCTAGTATTTAACACTGGTGTCTTAAGGACATAGAAAAAGAAGTCAGAAACACTGACATACAAAATTATGTCATACGGACCTAGATAAATAGAGCATAGCGCCCGTAATTCAAAACTACGCCATATGGGCCTAGAAAAAACAAGTCAGAAACTCTAACAAACAAAACTATGTCATATGGACATAGAAAAAAGTAAGAACTCTACCTGACTTATGGGCATATAAAAACAAGTAAAAAACTCTGACACGAATAACTAAGTCATATAAACACAGAATAAGAGTAAGAACTCTTAGAATCAAAACGATGCCTTATGGGCAAAAAAGTCAGAAATTCGGACAGAAAAACTGTCTTATGGACTAAGACTCTAACGCAGTTTATAACATTCCAATACTTATAGTTTCAGACGAGAACTAATCTGAGGCGAGGTGGCGAGACTGATGCCTTACACATCGTAGCCACCAGTTGTTTAGTCAGTGGATGTAGATTTACGTACATGTTGTTCATCCGTCAAACTGATACAATAGAATACAAAATGTGAAGCGAGGAATAGCTGTTTTATACAAACAGGACTGACGTCTTCAGGGAGGGTCTCCACCTGGACAAAAAGGGAGAGGTGAGCTTGGAGGCACGCATGACAACTAATGCTGGTAGATGGCGTGGAAAGCCCAGAGAAGCAGATCTGTCATTTCACCGAAGTGGGGCCTGCGAGTAAGATGTCATTTTGATGAACCTCCAGGAATAGTCAGCTGGGGAACTTTTCTGTAGTTTGAGCGTTTCCCGGCAACATGATTTCCCCGTTAGTTAATATTTGCAAGATATTATTAGAATATATTAGTTCTTGTATTTATCGTGTTAATGATATGCATGGAATCCTGAGTGTACGTGTTAAACGAGATGTTTACAAGCTACATCATGATCTAGAAGAAAATATCCGTAAAAACGTAGGTGGGCGTCGGTATCACGTAAACCAAATTAATAGAATTACTTCCCCTAACCTGTCTACCTCTAAATATATATGACTGGTTTGTCGATAATATCGTATACTAATTAGTCATTATGGAGTGTTTTGGGGTTATTGTAAACCCAAGTGTTAATAATCTTAGATAAACCTTTCCAATACTGGCTAAAAGGATGATGCTATGGCCACATATGAGTTTTATTAGGGGGAGTCATATCTTCTAATTAACCAAGTAAGTAGAAAGTTAATTGTTCTAGGGAGAGGGGTCAGCTAGAAATTTGACTTAATAAGTCGACATGGTTTTTTCATATCAATATATATGATTATATACAAAGGAGGGTGGGAGAAGGGTGAATGTGTGTGTGTGTGTGTGTGTGTGTGTGTGTGTAACAAAGAAAAAGAAGTTGGCTTTACATTCTAGATATGATACACACACTGGCATAACCAGGAAGTTTTGTGTATTTGAATGTTGAATTAAAAGCTTATACTAATAGGAACAAAATACAAAATGATATTTTCCTTTACTATAAAAAATTTAATATTATATTTCAAGGCACTATAATTCATTAAATGATAACGGGAAAAAGGACATCAATCACTAGAGGTCTAAATAATAATACTTAATTTTGGTTGTTTGGAAAAAATATCCATCCCCAAGTTTTTGTATTTTTAGGGAACCAATTTAATACAAAGTCATACAATAAGTTAACTTTGGAAGTTTGAGATTTTAGTTTTATGCAACAATACATATAAATTCTTAAATCTAAATATACTTGTTTGAATACTTATTGAGTATTTATATTTAAATATAATTTGCAAAGCCAGTTTTTCTTGTGTTTGATGTAAAATATATTCCATGAACCCAAAATGAAACTAAACTAAAAACTATTTTGATATGAGATATTTAATAAAGTAGTCATTGGGTTCATACTGTTTCCCACGGCTTACAAATGGTTCCTTTAATTTCAGAAAATAACAAAATGTGAATTACACAAAAAGAGAGTGAAAATCAATCAAGATGTATTATTTGATGTGTTACAAGAATACAAACTTATTTAATCATAGAAATAAGCACGCACATCGTAAGAATCGTGATCAAAAAACAAACAAAATAACACAGACCGAGTACTGAGTAAAAGTGTTGCGTGTATGTTTCATTTTCATGCCTGATTGTTGGGTGTATGTCGTATTTTACGTCCAAAAGGTGATATTAAACTTATTATTAAGTATTGATATGTAGAAAATTGATTCCCTTTAAAAATTGTTTCATGCAAAGCTAGCAAGTATCACGATTAAGAATATGGATCATGTGTTTTTAAATACACGCAAATTCTATAAATCTTAGTAAAAGAACCCAACTATAGTCCAATTTTCATAGAAAGAACTTTTATAGTACTCACACATTTGTTTGCTAATACCAATGATACAATTTTATTATTTTATTAATGTTATTTTATAGGTATTAATAATATCTGCTATCAAAAGTGGAAGATTTATAGCACATTAGCTGATGTGAAATTTTATATAGTAACTTTTCTAACTGTTAGATAATGCCCTTCCTATGAAAATTGGACAGTATACAGTTTTCACATATATTTTCCACTCAGATGTCCAACGTAATGATATAATTCTGCAGGCGTGATGCAGGTGATTGGAATTTGATTTTTGAGAAGTAGAGGAAACCTAGGGGCGAGTTTGAGAAACATTGTCATTTTAAAACATCAATCACTCGAAATGATGGGTGTAACTTTTTATTTCTTTGTTCACTTCGTGATATGAGCGGCTTGCATGTACAAAAGGGAGGTAAAATAAAAGAGGAAAATAAGCAGCTTAGACGGGAGTTGTTGGTCAGCATATTGCCGAAATACGCTTTGTCCTAACGCCGAATTCACCAAAATATTGAATCGATAAAAAAACAAAAAAAACAGATACTACCGGTAGGCACTCTAGTCTAGTCTATAGATGGTTTGTCCGTGACTGGTAGATCAGGGTATGAATCCTGGTCAGCTATAAAAACGTTCATTTAATTGTTTTCCTTTCTCTATCTATACAATAGTTGGTACACTTCTTCTAAATTATATTATTTATAATTATTTTTTAGATTTATACATGCACTTAGCCAGAATGATTGGTAAAACGTAAAATAAGGGGGGTAAAACCTTTAATTTTTAATTTGTCTGAACTAAATTGTCACATTGGTGTATTTAATAATAAGGTTTACTTAAGTAATTATGTAAGCCAATATAAAAACCATTGAACTAAACTTGGTCAACAAAAATTGTGCTTTCACAATACAAATAGTAGATGTATAAATGAAATTATTATTTAAAACTCCTAGTTGTAAAAATTACAAGTTTTATTTTCAAAATAAATGGTGTTATGGTGATCACTTTAATTATTTCAAAATTAGAAATTATTAACTCAACCACTTCTAAATAAAAATCTAACTTAAGTATTCCATATTACCCACAATTTTAATAAAAAAATTAACATATTTTAAGTCTCATAAAGGAATTTTTTGTCAGGGTTTATTAGAAATAAAAAAGCTTTAAAAACATAATTCAGTTATGATTTACAGTAAAATATGGTGACACAATAATTGCTCTTTAAGTTTTAAGTTATTGCATTTGAGCATTCAGCAAAGTTAATTGAAAACAACAAATATATTATACTCTTGAAATATTTATGAAGTATGACATCCAACCTTTTACTGCTAAGTTTAAAAATAATTGTGAATGTTAAAATAAAAATGCCGGAATGTTTTATTTTGTTTCGTTAAATAAGACTGAATCCACCCTGTTTTAACAAAATGAAGTAGAAAGTTAAGATTAGACCATTTGTTTCGCTGTGAAATGGATTGTATATTGTTGAGATTCATTGCCAGAGGAAAGAGACGTAGAATTGATTTTTGTATTTTTGGTGGTTTTAAGAATATAATACTTTCCTTTCTTGCCAAATAAGATGAAAACAATTATTCATTAGAATTTTTTAGTTTAACTTTCTACACATAGTAATCTCAACAGTGCTTGGATCTCTTTCATAATTCATAAATATAGTGGTACTTGAATCTTATAATAATAAAATGAAGTGTTTGTGTGTGTTTGTTTGTTTGTTTGTGTGAGATTCCCAGTCAAATCTACGGCACCCAGAAATCTGAAATTTTTAGCATAGGTGGAAGGAAGAGAGTCCGAATGCATCTTGAAGCAGGATTTTTAAATTTTTAACTAAGCTATTTTTAACAAATTTTTGAAGACAATATTTTTTATCTGCTTAATAATTTATTTTCAGAGATACGGACACCATGAAGGGGAGGGAGGTTGCGGGGGGTGATTATATAATTTTCATACCACAGTGGGTCACGGGCAACGCCGTGCAGGATTGCTAGTTTTAAAATAAAAAAAACCCGTTCAAATACCGCAATACTTATGACAGAAATATAAGAGTTGTTGATATTATTACTTGCAGGAAATTAACCTAACATATATATACCTAAGTAGTATTTTATTTATTTTACCAAACAAATGTTATGCTATAGAAACTGCAAAATGTTTGGCCTAAGCAGGCTTTTCCTCCTTACAAAAAATTAGATAATTTTTTAAATTAGAGTCCAAATTCCATAGGAATAACTTTATTGGACAGTTAGAAAAGCTACTATATTTAATTTCATGTATTCATACGTGAAGTCTTGTGATCGACAGGTGTCACTTTTGATATATATATATTTTATCAATGCTTATAAAATAACACTAATAATATAGTAAAATGTTATAAATTCTAACCACAAAAAAAAAGTCTTTGTATTATCCTAAAAGAATAGTCCCATTCAAATTAGACGGTACGAAAGAACGTATACTTCTAAAAAAAAAAATGTAAATTTTTCCTTTATAATTTTCATCCATATATAAAGACTGAAAGGTGTTGTTTGTAGCATGAAGATGTGAACACTATTTGACGTCTGGAATACGTGATATTAAAGTTTCTCGTAAGGTTTCATTAGTAGAGGAGGTTATTCTTAAAATTACAGATAGGACATAACATACTTCTCTCACACGGTGTCTGTAAGATTGAAGAGTGAATAATACTTTTTTTTTTTTCCTTTGACCGTAAGTGGGCATACATCTACATATTTGTATCTCTTTCATGTTCACTAACGTAAAGTGAAATACACATCATCGTAATCATCATCAAATAATGCACATCTGTTGCCTTTGATATCGTTGTAATACGTTTCCTTAATCTTCCGAAGCATCACAAAATAAATTATCACGTGCAGCCCAAAGGCATTGCTTAGTTTCCATAAAGGTAAAGTTTAATGTCGTCCTGACAAGCTAATATTTTCGCTGATGATAAAGATCACAAAACATGAGCATTTCTTTGTCTATACACACATGATGTTGAGTTTTATACTCTTATTTAGGTACACATCTCACTTAATCACTAATATCACTTATATTATACGTTTAGAAATACAATCTCTAAATATTACTACTTAGTGCTACAAAACCATAAGTTATGAAGGTTAATTCTATTACTATATCATAAAATTACAGTTAACATACGTTCTATTTTTTGTGTGTGTTTATCTATTTTTTTAACATGTATTATTTTAATAATCTCACATTTTAGCCTATATTTACTATGATAAGATAGCAAAATTGATATTTAGCTACACCTATACTTCATTCCACCTATCACGTCAGCACTACCTAATTTTCTTTTATACAAGTTTGTAGTGTGAAGCATTATACACATTATCATTTTAATTTAATAAATCCATAGCCTTTGAGTGCAAAGACAAATGATATGATGCAAGAATACTCTTAAATACATAACCATAAATTGTTTAAAATATATATTAATTAATGTTTCTATCCATTTGGGTATGTTTGAAAAATGACACTTGGAACCTTTGGATTTGCCTATCATTGAGCTATCCAAGATTCATGCATGTATTCAAGATAGGACCATAACCCAAAACGAATGATAATACCAATAATTTGTGTAATATTTTGTTAATATCATAGTGAGTATACAAAAGAATCCGAAAGTAGGTCTTGTTGTGTTTCTCATGCACCCGTAGCAGGCCGTGCACCCAGCTCTTCGGCTGGTTAGTGTCGCCCACCCTCTTGATCTGAGAAAAAACACGTGTACTAAGGGAATCATGAGAGTTCGGTATCTTGCCGTTGTTTTACGCGTGGTATTCACATGTAAATAAAAAGAAGAACCCAATATAAAAAGTAGTTAAACGATCCAGAAACTTGAAACGTTTTCTTAAAATACTTATATGTATTTTGTAAATAAATCAGATGTAGAGGTTTAACTAAATCTTAGCCAATATTATTTGAATTGCATACCAGTTTCTCTAATCGTATTTATATTCTTTTAAGTCTTACTACCCGTCCAGACTAGCCACATTTAACGATTTAAATCAGGTAAGGAGGAAAAAGGACAAGTTTATAGAAAATGTAGCCGCGTTTAATTATAAAAAGGAGATAATAAAAAAGGTAGACTTTTAAAAATATACCCGCATTTAACCATACATGTGAGGCAAGGAATAGGATGATAGAGTATATACAAACTGTACCAGCATTTTCGTGAAAGGAGAGAATAAAAGGTATATCGAGGACAAACTAAACTTAGTACACCCGTGTGAGATACGAGACAGATCCATAATACTAGAAGTTGTTGATTTCTTAAACTGCGTGCCCACTGATGCTGGGTAGTGGTGAAACAAGTATAACCCGGTTGGATGGACGTTAAGTCTAGGTAGTCACTCTCACAGTAGACTGGACCGTCGATGACGGGGATATCAGTGTTAAAATCCTGATCAGGTTTACTGAGGGTGGTTTTAGCTAAATGGTTTTCCATTCTCTCTCTACGCAAACGGATTTACATTTGCTCTAAACTCAAGCGACCTCATCTCCAATAAACTAGCGTAATTAGTAAATATGCGTATAGCTCAAATGAATAATGAGACGTGGTGCTAAAAATATATATTAAAAAGTGGAATTTATTTAAATATCCCTAGTTTTAATTTGTTTTGTTTTTTTGTGAAAGTTTCTCCGACAACATGTTGAGTAATCAAGCCCATGTTTGCTAATCTAGCGTATAAATGAACGTTGGATCGACCAGGTGGCGGCGTATTATCCGTGTACCAACATATATAAGTCACGGTCGAAACCCCCATTTTTAGTCGTCACCACACACGCATAATTCCCGTCTTGTTATCAGTTGTTGGCAATCCTGTAACGACGGGGCACCTCCCCTCAGAGGTCACGAGGTGACAACCAATCACAGCAACCAAGGCCCCTAACACTTGCCTCATTATAATGCGACGTGTCGTCTTCGGCGCGTCCCTCCTCGCAGTTTGTTATGTCCTCGTGTCAATGGTCACCGTGGTAATTGCGACGGGTTTACGGTCTACCTCTCGCTTTTTCTAATCTTTCTTTCTCTCTCTATCTCTTAGATAATGTGGCTTGATAAACATTAGATGTGGGTAATAGAGTAATTCCCACCAGACCCGGATTAAAGGGAGGGCGAATAGGAGGGCCAGCACGCCAGGGCCTAACACAAACTGTAAAAAAAGATATTTAAAAAATGTATTTATAGATTTCCATCACGGCAAGTTTTAAAAAAAGTATAGAATTTATTATTTTTACTATTATTATGTGTTCTGTCCTACGACAGGTCCATTCCTTTTATCAGTGAAATTAGAGCACCAATGGTCCTTTCCTTTAAGTTACCCAATAATGTATTTGAATCCTCCTTCTTCCTAAGCTCCTCTTTCCCTAAATCTCGCCTTCTATGATGTCGTGCAGAAAACATTTCCTCATGAGGATGTGTACGGTCCGATACAGTTTGCTTTGTATCGAAGAGCCACATCCAAGTAGATTCTCTTCTCACCCACTCTTCTTAGGTCTTCTTCATTTGTCACCCTCTCTGTCCACCGGATCTTCTCAAGTCTTCTCTAGCACCACATTTCAAAGCTGTCCAAGTATTTCTTTTCCAATATTCTCAAGAGTACAAGATTCTGCTCCATATATTGCGATTCTCCAAATGTAGTATTTTATCAGTTTCTTCCTCAGTTCCAAACTAAACTTAATGGTCAGCAATAACCTTTTAGTGATGAAAGCTTATTTGATCATGAGAATCCTCGACCTAATTTCTTTGGTGCAGTAGGCGTCTTTTGTCAGAAGACTTACCGGGTACTTTAACTGTTCAAGATTCTCCAATTCCTGGTTTCAATTTGTGATTTTCAGCTCTTCAGGCTTTAATATAACCTACTATATAATTTATTTATTTATGACAATATGTCAATTACTTACTAATGGCATGTGAGGCAAACAAATATTGCATATTGTGATTTTCAAAATATAAACATCGCCCCTAGTTCGCAGCAAATCTAGTGGCTGCGTATGGAACTATAAATAAGATTTATTGTGATTAGAATATTCTCTTTTTTAAATAATATTGGTAAAATTGTGCTTTAAACAGTTAGGCAGTAGCCATACTGGACCGAAGATAAGCCACGTATTTTCGACGACCGGTCTTACACCGTTGCTAGAACATCAAGATATAATATAAAGGAAACATTGTATTCATCCATTAAATATAATAGTATCTATTGGGCAGCTTCCTTGTTTGTATAGTGAACTAAGAAGTCAGGACACTATTGTTTTAAATACCATCGCATGTCTCAAAAAGTATTTAATGAACTTCTAATGTCATAGAAATAATATATTTTTTTTAAATACACCAATTATGCAAGCACTGTGCTGCTATCTAAATTCGGCCCTTATTCCCAAAAGAAGGTTAATTTGCGCTGCACTTAAAATACCCCCCCACCTTTTATTCTTTACAAGACGTTGGCCTAGTCGGTTTCTTGAACTGTGAGACGGAGATTTTCCACGGATTATTTTTTTTCCGGAAAATTTTTTGTTTAAAAATAATCCAAACATTTAAATGAGTCCCAATAAAGCCAAAACAGCGATTCCAGTTATTTTCTCATATTCACTTGTAGATTACAGCGCTTGGTGGTTGGATGAGTCACTAACGTTGAGTCCACTGTAGATCAAACATGTTGAAACTTCAATATAATTATTAAT
This sequence comes from Timema poppense, assembly GCA_902141375.1. NCBI lineage: Eukaryota > Metazoa > Arthropoda > Insecta > Phasmatodea > Timematidae > Timema > Timema poppense. The sequence continues at coordinate 10,184 of CABFOV010004308.1, read as the reverse complement.
CCAAAATTTTATGATCTGTTAAACTTTTTTTTTTCATATTGTCATTATTTGTTTGTATTTCATTTTAAATATATCATCAATACGATAATTAAAATAATTGTAAAGGTTGACTCGAGCATTTGATGTTGAAACTTCAATATAATTATTAATCCAAAATTTTATGATCTATTAAACTTTTTTTTTTTCATATTGTCATTATTTGTTTGTATTTCATTTTAAATATATCATCAATAAGATAATTAAAATAATTTTAAAGGTTGACTCGAGCATTTGATGATAAATTACCACGCTACCCCCTTCCATAGCACCCCAAAACAATACTTATTTTATTACTTTGTGCTTATTATAATAGGTTTAAGGCACCGCCTCACAAATCAAGTCCCTTCAGGTACTTAGTAGGACAAGCCACCATTGTGGAAAAATTACCGGAGACTTTTCCTATTGAATATTTACCAAAAAGTGTATACTCATCGCATATTGTAGAACCGGGAGAAATAGGACAATGTTTTTGAAATTGTTATGGCGAAACTTTTTTTTTGCCAAAATAAATCAAATATTGCTCCAGTAGAAACATAAGAGTTTAATTTGCTTCGCATGATGACCTCAACGGTGGTTTTATATCTGTTGAGAGCATAGTGGTATTAGTTTAGAAACTTTTTAAATAAACAAAAAAGTTGTAATTAAATTCCAGAATATTTTAGACAGATGCTCAAGAACCGTTGAAGTCACCGTGTGAAGAAAATTAAAATAGATGTTTCTATTGGAGAATTATTTGATTTTTTTTTTGCCAAAATACTGTGTTGGTAAAAACACAAATAAAAAAACTGACTTTAACTCATGTTCCCTGCAATCCAACCTTAAAACGGTAGAAAGGAATGCGAGCCAAGGAAATTATTTTTGTAATTTTTATAAAACAACGCTTTTTTTGGCTAAAATAAATAAATTTTTGCGCCAGAAGATACCTCTAGTTTAATTTGCCAAATATAATAAATTCAATAGTTACTTTATAGGTGACCTGGTGGTCTAGGGGTAAGGTGTCGGACTTCTGTGCTGGATGACCGGGGTTCAATCCTCAGTCCCGGCACAGATTTATCTGATTACCAAACCCTTCCTTCACCTCTGACAAGACGTGTATTAATCTAAACTTGTGAATGTGTGGAATGCCTGGCCTCCGCCATGGTTCGGATCCCACGTTTAACTGTAGGTCCTCCATTTCATCTCACAATCACCCTACCATTAAACATTAGCGTAAGTGCGTATAGCCCGAACGGGTAGTAAGGCGCGGTGCTAATAATAATAACAGTTATTGAATATTTGCTACGGGTGCCACAGAGTTTGAACAAGAGTTTTAGGTATTTAAAAAATGTCTGTCCATTTGCCACCACACCAACACGCCAACCAAACTATTTTGAAAAGGTATTTTCCTCCCGTGGTCCACATCTTACTACCCACCCAGACAGTGACGTAGCGTGAAATTATTCCAGGGTTCTTCCACTCGCTTTTCATATNTGCTAGTGACTAATAATACAAGGAATAACATAAAAATGCCATGTATGGGAATGTATTTTTGTTGATACCTGGTCAATAAGTGATATCAACAATTTAAGGTACAGTTCAAACCATTCTTCTGATTGGCAATAAGGCAAGTCGCGCCACTGAAACCAGGCGTTCCGCATACTGATACTGACTGTGTCAGAGTGAGAAAGGTGGGATTTTATATGAAATACACTCGCATTTTCATAAAGGAAAAATGAAAAACAATCTAGGAAAAATTATCTAATTACATCGAATAGGATTTAAAACCCAATCTCCACATCACCGGGAAACCAGACAAGGTGAAACTGATGACTTCTCCCCATAATTCATTACCAACATTGGTCAACACTTGAAATAAGTATATCTTTACTAACATTTTTACAAAATTTTATGCTCATATTTACTGTCATATCGTGCCATATCTAGCAAATAACTGTTGCCAAATATTACATTGTTTCGAAGACTAATCATGAAATTGAAGTCACCTCGGTAAATATAGTTTAATTTAAGGAAAGATCCCAGTACGCCCTCTAGCAAGTTTTTTAAGTGATGATGCTATCTCAAATAATCAAGAAAAAAAGAACAATGACTGAATACATGTCGTGAGTCGGGTGGTTATGCCCATATATTGATTGGATGTACATTAAGATATCAAGAATGTGATTTCTATATTCATGGGAATTTCTCTTAATTATAACCCAAATTGGAAACGGTGAACTTTTGAAACCTTTGCACTCCTTTTAGTGATTTAAGTTGACATGCTAATAATATAAATCAAAATAATTGCAAAGAAACTTAAAAAGTTTCTGAGATGATTGAAGCATCTTATCATTTAACTACTTTGGTGACATCATCGTTTAAAATCGCTAGATTAGATCAGACAATTACATTTTAGTTAAATATACACTTGAAGTAAATTTAGAGCTACGTTTAGTATTTTTTTAAAGAATATTTATCTTATTTATGGTAATATTACAAGGAACTCGAGTATATGCTTCATGCATGAATGATATCTTTTGTTCATTTAGAAAGCGATTATGGCAATTTAAAATAATGTAAAAAATATACACGGGAAATGAACATTTACGCGGCAAGCTATTAAAAAATGCTATAAAATAGTTTTCCTTGTATGTACAAAAATGTATCAATAATTATTTATCTAAGTATTCATTAATTATAATGGAATAAAATAAATAAGAGCCAACAAATAAAGCTGTTATGTTGCGCCTTATAGGATGGGGTAAAAGTAATACTTTTTATAAAATCTAATTAAATGGTTATGTTTGTACAACATTTTGTTTTCCATCCGGAATATTCGAATTTCGATCATGCTGATGAGGTAAGGATTAAAAATATTGAATTTATAATATTACGTATATCCACATTTGTATAGCAGGTAAGTGGAAAATCATTTAGGAAATATCACGCTTAGTACACTTGGATATTTAACCCTAATTCCTCGTCCACGAATAAACAAACTAAATGAGTATAAAATTTTATTAGGCTCATTTAGTTTGTTAAAATATGTTAAATATATATGCATATCGTTTTTTTACATTCAAAGTAGAATGTAATTTTGAAAGAATTTTACAATAATTCATCATTATTTAATGTATTTAAATATTCAAATACATTAAAACCTTCACATACGCTTAAATGAAATATATTCAGTAACTACATTGTAAATTATTGGTTTGTTTAGATACGTATTTTTTTCATTTTCTTAAATATTCAAGTTCAATCAAACCTTGGAAACTTAACAAAATGCACTTATTAAAATTATCTTTATTACATGGAGGCGTGTCATGGAGTGTTGCCAGGTTAAGCAGAGCTTATTGAAACCTTATCTGTGATTATGATATTCCCCTTACACTTCCCATTTGACCTAGCGCACAAAGGCTAGGCTATATGCTGCAAATTACACATGTGAAGGTATTTATGTGCATACCTGGCCATTGGGGACCTTAGTAGGTGTTGAGACCATAAAATTCTGGCTGAAAACATTGGATGTTCATGTTCCATTATTTATTCAGGAGTTTAATGCTACCTTCCTATTAAATTCACTCTCATCATTATCATTATCATAAATACATTTAGAGATATTATTTTAAATATTAAATAACTCTAATTGGAAGAAATAATCTCTGCATACAATCAAATGAAGATTAATAATAATAAAATTATAATATAAAATTTCCAACTACTCAAACGGGTGGTAAAACGCGTTCTAAGGAAAAAATAAAAACGCCGTCCCTGATTAAAAATAAACAAAATATGTTCTCTAAACAATACATTTCTTCAAAAATAACCTTAGTATTCTGGAAAATAATAGTCCATTAATTGAATTAAAAGTAAAATAATCTATGAATATTTTTTTTTAAATGTCGAGTTAGATACCTCAGTTTATTCTCTAACAGTCTCCGTTACATTTTAATGAGATGAAGGTACTGCTAGAAAATCGTGCGTGATGTATGCTGGGAAATTTGATCGGTGCATGCGCACTCTTATTTCATGGCAGGGACGGACGCGTCATCAATGTTACCGAGCAACTAATTTGTGCCAGAAAATTATACATTGCTAAACGACGGCATGTCACGACCACCCCCTTTGCTATGCCCTCACTTTATTTTCCCTAATAGTAGACATCAAAACCTACAATAATAACTTAATAAGCGTTAGGTTATCTGGATCATCTGGCCTATTTAGTTCAAATATAGTTTGAACTTTAACGTTACAGGTTATCTTGTATTCAGATAAGTTGGCTCAAAGCATAGTTCAAAACTAATTACCAAAATAACAAATAAATACCGTTAGTCTTAGAAATAAAACACTATTATTACTATTACTATTATTACATATTTAAAGTTTTAAGAACAAAGCATCAAAACAGAGATTATGAATTCTTGAGAACGGTTATATAAACCGCCAAAATATTTTATAATTTCAAGACGATATTAATTGAAGTTTTGGATTTAATCAAAAATGTAAATTATGCATACATATGTAGGCTTACTTGATATATTTTTTACATTGCTTATTCTCTGTCATTAGGAATTCGAAAGTTTATTGCCGCACTTAAAAAAAAAAATACGCCACCTATCCTTATCTTGGGCTAGTTCTATCCAGTCCACCTCATCACACCCCATCTCTTTCAAGTCCATTCTAATGTTATCCTCCCATCTTTATTTAGGTCTTCCCAAATGTCTCTTCCCATTGGGTTTTCCAGTCAGTTCCCCGAACAAGATTCTATATTCTCCCATTCGCGCTGCATGTCCTGCCCACCGTAATCTACGAGACTTGATTATCCTAACAATGTATTGTGATGAGTACGGGGTATGTAACCCATAATTATATAACCTCCTCCATTCCTCAGTATCCTTATCCATTTTTGGACCAAATATCTTCTTTTGTATATTATGAGCTTTACGTATTTTTATCTTGGAATTATAAATTAAGTCTAATACTAATGCTACAACAAAGCTATGTCAACTAATCAGATTGGTGGTCACGTGTGATAAGGTATCACTCTTGAAATAGACTGTACTGGCAGTGATAGGAAAGTCACGGTTCAAGTCATGACTGGGTGTGTTAAGGGGTGGTTTTCAAAAATATTTTCATCCCTCCCCCTACACGCGAACCTTTTCTTTAAATTCTACCTCTGTTAAGATTCCTCCTGTAGCGTATTTAAATGCGGGTAGCCCGTACGGCTAGTAAGATGTAGTGAAAACCTAAAACTAAATGTGTTATTCTAAAAAACAAAATTTTAAAATTGGAGTATAAAATTTTAAAATTGTCTACATTAGAGAATATATTTTGTAATAATTAACTTAAATATATTATTGTTCCAGATTTGGTTTTTTTTAACCAGTGCGTCTCATTACCTGTTCAGGTTAAACGCATATATGATAATTTGTCATAAAGGGTTGAGATGAGTAGGGAATCATTTTTGAGGTAATCTACCCTCATTTGCGTGGAGGGAGAGTTGGAAACCCTTTAGGGAAACCCAGCCTCAGTATACCCGACCAGGATTCTAACCTTGATCGCCTCAACATCAGTGGGCCAGTCCAACAATAGAGTGACACCTTGAATCAATAGTCCACTGAAGCGAGTTATCCTAGCATAAATGTCATTTAAATAATTGACTACTAACAAACATATTATTTACTTAACTAAAGTAACTTTATGTAACTATAATATATTAATTATATTTTACAATATTATTATTATTAACACCGCGTCTTACTACCCGTTCGGGTTATACGCATGCTAATATGTAATGGTAGGGTTATTGTGAGATGAAATGGAGGACCTACAGTTTAACGTGGAATCCGAACCACGGTGGAGGCCTGGCATTCCCCACATTCACAAGATGTCTTGTCAGAGGTGAAGGAAGGGTTTGGTAATCAGATAAATCTGTGCCGGGACCGAGGATTGAACCCCGGCCGCCAGCACATAAGTCTGACACCTTACCCCTAGATCACCAGGTCACCTTTTCTTAACTAAAGTAACTTTATGTAACTATAATATATTAATTATATTTTACAATAAAATTGGTGTTAAAAGCTATTAAGCTATAATAAACTTCAACCTCATTAGTATTGGAGTAAAGCTCTTGCCTTAGGACTCGATGGTCGTGGATTCAAATCCAGCCGTGGTTAACAGATTTTTCGTGAGCGGAAAAGATCCAAAAAGCAACTTCAGTACACCTGACTGTGATCGAACCTTGATCTTCCAATCATCATATACAGTCCATTCTATTGCGAGAGTGACGCCTTTGAAACAAGTGACCGCCGAAGAGGGTTTTTGGAAAATGGAATACAGAATATCTAATTCCTCTAAAAAACATTAAAAATGAAGTCCCACAAGCACATACAATATATAACACCCCAAACAACACCAACCTAAAATTCGTACTTCATAGGAACCTCTGCAAAAAAATAATAATAATAACAAAAAACTTACATTCATAAAATATATTCATAATAGGGACATTCCAAAACAACTATTTTTGATTTCAGGAGGAAATGAGCTGACGACATTTATCAAAATCTCGAGTTGACTTTTTTTTGACGATCACAATACTTTCTTTACGAGATGTTGAGAGAAAGTAAAAATTACAAGTAAAAGAACATACTCTACATAAAGATATGTAAAAAAAACACTTCTTAAAACTAACCTTAAAAAACAACATAAAATCAAATACTATTAATTCGAAGTACTATGAAGATGGGTGAGGTAAATCATATTTTAAATAGTAGGTGACCTGGCGGTCTAGGGGTAAGGTGTCAGACTTCCGTGCTGGCGGCCGGGGTTCAATCCTCGGTCCCGGCACAGATTTATCTGATTACCAAACCCTTCCTTCACCTCTGACAAGACATCTTGTGAATGTGGGGAATGCCAGGCCTCCACCGTGGTTCGGATTCCACTTTAAACTGTAGGTCCTCCATTTCATCTCACAATCACTCTACCATTACACATTAGCGTAAGTGCATATAACCCGAACAGGTAGTAAGACGCGGTGCAAATAATAAAAATAATAATATTTTAAATAACGTTGATTTTAAAGTAATAAGAATGTTAGTACGGTTAAATGAGTCACCCAAAGTAGCGTTTAACTTGGTTACCTGGTTATTGCTATACTGTTTTCAATGAAAGAGTCCTGTAGTTATAATACTTAACATACAAATACTAGTCCACCCTTTTATGTGCAAATTTGAATACAAATGATGTTTGCGTAACAGTAAAAGGAGGATAACATGGTGCCAGGCCAGTAACATAGTCTTTGAAGAATGCAGATGAATCATTTACAGCCCATATCTTTTTCTCATTATTATTGCTGTTGATCGTCGTACTTGAATGGGTGTAGAGCTATGCCTGGAATTCAATACAAACACAACAATTACAAGCATAGACACAATAATTATATGAATTCCTGTTTTTTAATCTACATTTTAAATTATGATTATTTTTATCACAATCAGGATGTGTTTGCTCAACTCAAGAAATGCAAAATATTGGCATGAAGTATTATTATTATTATTAGCACCGCGTCTTACTACTCGTTCGGGTTATACGCACTTACGCTAATGTGTAATGGTAGGGTGATTGTTAGATGAAATGGAGGACCTACAGTTTAACGTGGAATCCGAACCACGGTGGAGGCCTGGCATTCCCCACATTCACAAGATGTCTTGTCAGAGGCGAAGGAAGGGTTTGGTAATCAGATAAATCTGTGCCGGGACCGAGGATTGAACGCCGGACGCCAGCACAGAAGTCTGACACCTTACCCCTAGACCGCCAGGTCACCGGCATGAAGTAAATTATTATAAGTGATGCCTTATAGCTATATGGGAAACGGACCAAATACCTTATGATTCTGCCTGGCAACACCTCATAACTTATCGGTAGTATAACTCCACGACATCCTAGTGCGTCCGTCGATTAAATCAAAGGTCTCACGTTTCGATTCCCGGTAAGGCCTAAAATGTACCATAGGTGAAATTAGGGTTTCTCTTTAAGGTGTGAATGTAGGAATTGCAAGAAAAGGCCAGTATTTTCAAATATCGCGTTAATAGAAACATAAGAGTTTAATTTTCTGACACATGGTAATATAAACAGTTCTTGATTATCTGTCAAGGTTGTCCTGGAATTTAATCACAACTTTTTTCTCTTCATCTAAAAAGTTTTGTCATCTAATCTCGTTATGCTCATGACAGAAATTCAACAATTGTTGATATCATCATGTGAAGAGAATTAAGCTCTATTTTTATTACTGGAGCAATAATTAATTCATTTTAGCCGAAAAAAAAGCTTTGCGATAGAAACGGCGAAAACGCTGATCTCGCGTCCTCTACACTTCAACATTAACAGTGATAAATTAACACAAGGGTGACTGGGTTCTGTTTATGTTTTCAAGTGAAGTTGATTTGTAAGTCATGTACTGATATAAGAGTACATTAAATATACCCCGTATGCTTGTCAAGTTAAGCATAGTTAGTGAAAACTGTACCTATGATATGTTTTTACCATTCAATAAGACATTCATTGTTCAGGTATGGACGGAAATGTGTTCCAAGTTATGTCAAGCTAATTCCGGAACCACGGTCAACTTAACGTTAACTTAAAGTTAACTTAACGTAAGATATGTCCTGGGAGGTCTTTTACTTTAAATGAACGTTACTTGAAAAGTATCACGCTATCTATACAGCCAATCATTATGCGAGTGACGCCAACATGGCTATTTAGTAATTCATTTGTTGGTTTTAAGAGTAAGGTTCACTCTTTAGCATAAGTTCTAGTGATATGAAATTGAAACAAAATAATTAAACTAACATAGGAAAGCTAAATTTATCAAAAAAAGTGTAATAATAAATATTTATTACATCGATTGAAAACTCTATAAACATTCACAGATCATCACTTTACAAATAGTACAACTCACAGATCATACTCGAGAATGCAGATGTTTGGCTCAAGTTGTTACGTTAAGTTACGCGAATTGTGATCACACATCTTTTTTATCAAGTTAAGTTAACTTTAAGTGAAGTTTACGTTAAGTTAACGTTAAGTTGATCGTGATCCCGGCATGAGTCTATGATTGATGAAATTAGGAGAGTGGGGGAGAACGTATTATAGGTACAGTTTTAGCAATGTCTGCGTACTCTGACAACACTCGAAGACACGAAAGTGGATGCTTATAATAATAATAATAATAATAATAATAATAATAATAATAGTAGTAGTATATACCTGAGGTAGCGAGGGGAAAAGTATATAATATTAACTGTGTCTTGTGCAGTGATAGAGCGCCAACATTTTACCTATTCGTAATTTTGATATCTAGCTTAAATATTTAATACGTTTTTCCATGGCTGGTTATCGGGATATCAGAGCTTAAATCCCAGTTGTGTGTGCTGAAGGCGTTTTTATTTCCTAAATGCTTTTCCTTTCTTCCTCAACGCCAATTCGTTTATGTTTATTTTAATTTTATACCTTACTTATTAATATTTCATTAACATAATTAATGTATGCATATAACCTGAACGGGTATAAAGAAGCGACGAGAAAAATTTAAACAGCTCAAAGTTTGAACAAATATTTTTTTAAAAGCTTCAGATATAAGCATATGTTCTACTTACGCTAATGAGTTATGGGTGAGGAAGGTTGAATTTAGAGGAAGTGTACTCACATTTGCGTGAAAAGAGATTGGAAAACTATTTAGGAGAAATCACCTATAGTACACTCGACCGAGATTTGAACCTTGATTTCTCTGTCTTACACAGTCTAATCTATTGCAAGATTTGCGCCTTAGACCATGTGGTCACTGAGCCCAGTAGCCAAATGTTAATTTCATGAATTTTTTTAGTGTAGCTTTGTGGTCTTTTTGATATTTTAAATTATATTTTTAAATTAAATAATTGGTTTTGTAATCATCCCGCACACATAATTTAATCCTGTCTGATATTGTACGAGTAACATCACCACCAAACAAAGTGGCTTTTTTTTTTTTCAATGAGTTTAGTTTTATCAGAGAAAGTAAAAGGTGTGTCTGACAATTCATAAATGTTGTTCACTTTTATGCGAGGCTATTGTAGGTGCGTTGCGCTGGTGTTGGAGGAGGGGGGAACGGGAAGGAGGGCTAGAATAGT
>CABFOV010004307.1:42271-53929 GCA_902141375.1 Timema poppense | reverse complement strand
GTGAATGTTTGTGTAATACCACAACACGGAGTGAATGTTTCTGTAATACCACAACACGGAGTGAATGTTTGTGTAATACCACGACACGTTTAGGACGATTCAGAAATACCAATCAACTCTTTGGTGGTCCTAAATCAACACATGTGTTATTTAACAAATCGATACATGGGAGTTAGTTAGAAGGGGGTGCAACTAACAATCTTGAATGGCAACCTTTTAGTTACTATTTATCATGTCTATCGTGAGCACGTCTTACATTGAGTGACTACATGTGTGGATGCTCAAAGCATATAAGTATTCATAGCTCCAGAAGGTATATATATATATATTGTGAACACTGCACTAGCAGGTAATGGTCATATTGTCTGACCACGGGATATTTTGTCGTTTAGAAAAAGAGAGATAATTTTATATTAGTGTTCTTTTCCAGATGAACTGTGAGTAACCATAGATTATTCAGAACATGGCTATAGATATATTAGAAAGAACTTATAAATTAAATAAACATAATCTCACAACAGAATAAAGTTTTTGAAATAGATTAATGCTTGCGGGATAAAGCATTATAATTGTTCTGTTCTCAACATTGGATAAATTGTCAATATTGGTTCTATTTCATAATGCATGTAGATTATTCATTCATCCATCATTAACGTATGTCTCTATTAGTAATCCTTGTGTAAGTAATTCATGGCAGTTCTATGACCAGTTTTAGCACAAAAATTATAATTTACTAAGCAAAAGTGATATAAAATGTTGATAGTTAATTTTATTAGGATTTTCTCAAAAGTTTTTATCAATACAGCACTGATCTTACTTTATAGAAAAGTTTTACGTTGTTATTTTAGCACATTATATAAAATTTCACTGAAACTTACAGTAGTAAGTGGGTCATAAACTAGATACATTAAGCAAATGGTTTTACAGAGCTAGCTTATTGCCCATTTCATGAGAACTATACTCTAAGGAGATTAGTAGCAATTTATAATTTTGGAAATGAGCATCTTAAGAATCTTAAAAATCATCAACATTAGGTTAGTGTACGAATGGTCACATGGATGATATTATGTTAAGCATACTATATGATTAAAATTTCCCTTAATACATTTAAAACTCTCTTTAAATAAAGGACTATATCACATGTACCAAATTTATCACACCCATTCAAGATATCTTAATTCGTTATGTGTTACTATCTTGGTATAACAAACAAACTTACAGTACTTTTGCTCGACATCCATGAGAGCACAATTTTTAAATTGGAACAAAAACATTCTCAAGGTAAACTATGACAATCGATATTCTTAGACCAACTTATACAAATAGTTTGACCAATATATCTGCCTGTATGCCTTTATTTCCGAGAATGTGTAGGCTGATTAATTAAGATAACATGTAGAGTTATAGAGGAATTTGTGTAATCCAAATGAAATATGACTTTAAGGAAATTACATGGTACACTGGTGACCAAAAATGGTAACTTTGGCACAAGAGATGTATTTATTGCATATACATGTAATATATATGTAATATTGATTCTGAATATCAGTAGGTGGGGGGAAAGTATTATGAGGTGGAATTTTCAGCTTTGAATAGTCACATCTTGCATATAAGCTGAAATAATCTTAAACCCAAAGAAATATAAAAGCACCAAAATCAGCTGATTTATTTTAAAAATAAACATAATGTTGATTTTTTTATTATAAAATTTGTATCGACTATGTTTATTTATCAATGATGTAATCATATTCATACATTATATTATTGATCAAACAATGTTTACAGCCAACTAAATGTAATCTCAAAAGTAACTTTGAGCAAATACGTTCAGGATTTTGTTGCATACAACTTAATAAAATGTGCACTTTAAGGTTCCACCTTTTTGAAGGGGTTCATTCTCACTATGTTGTATTTATTATAAAGATATAAGTTACTAAGACTAAAAACCTCAACCACAATCCTAAGTTGTATTAAAATATTATATTAAAACCCTGAATAGAGTAGCTTTATTCTTTTAAAGAAGATTTTCTAAGGATTTAAGATTATTTAAGATTTTTAAATAATATACTTATAGTAGAACTTCATTTAATTTGACCTAGATGATCTTGGGGTAAGGTGTTCGTCTATCCCGGCTGGGTGTGTATCTACGATAATCGGGTCCTGAGGCAAAGTATTTTGAGCAGTAAAAATCCGTGGAACAACTTTCTTTGGAGGGGAAGTAAGCCTAATGGTCCCATGTCAATTATGATAATGTAAAATAAAAATGGCATCGAAATCTGTTAAGTGGTTCCATAGATAATAGGAAACAGGTGTATGGACTGACAATTTATTTTATAATAGTAGAGATATTAACCCTTTGTTGCCCAGCTATAAGGTAAAATGTATAGTCCTTTGTTGACCAAAGGTACTTTTAGGTACCACCTTCTTTTAGACCATATAATAAATTACTTGGCAATTATATCAACACAAGGGCCCGTTGGTACTTCTAGGTACCTTCTTCCTTCACAAAGAAATTAAGTTTTATCACATTGAACATACTCTGTAGGAACAGGAAGTTGTTTTATTAATGATAGTGTCATGCTATGACTTCATGTATTGGTTTATCTTTTCGTAAATTTATTTATGAGTGCTATGGCTAGAAATTTAAATATTATATATAAGCGTTGTGTTTAGTTATATATTAGAATATTCAGCTGATATTTTTAGAAGTATAGCAGTGCACATATTTGTTTTATTTGGTTATAATTGTAGTGGACTGAGAAGTACCAATGGGCTACTAGAAGTGTTTAGGATATATTTTGAATTGGACTTATAAGTACCGTTGGGCTACTAATAATTAACGTAAAACAAAAACAAGTAATTCCCCCTTTTCAATATTAGTTATATTGTTATAAAATATATGCAATTGAAAACAATTGTAAAACACTTTTTCATGCTAGGTTTACTCTATAGGCCTAATATAGGTTATGGCAGACAAGAAATTGAACNTTTATTTGGTTATAAATGTAGTGGACTGAGAAGTACCAATGGGCTACTAGAAGTGTTTAGGATATATTTTGAATTGGACTTATAAGTACCGTTGGGCTACTAATAATTAACGTAAAACAAAAACAAGTAAGTCCCCCTTTTCAATATTAGTTATATTGTTATAAAATATATGCAATTGAAAACAATTGTAAAACACTTTTTCATGCTAGGTTTACTCTATAGGCCTAATATAGGTTATGGCAGACAAGAAATTGAACACGTGTAAGCCTACTGTTTCTGACAAACAAATTCTAGATATTTTGTGGGACGAGCTTCCAGAGGACAATAATCCTGACACTGATATTGAATCTGATGGTGATTTGGATAGTGAGCAAAATGATGATGTTGAGGATATTCCTATAGATATTTATACTGGAAACACATGTGATGACATTTTCCTGACTGAATTGTCAAAACAGCATGGAAGTACAGATACTATCAATTCTCAGCCATCAACGAGTTCAGAGACCAATCAATAATCATCTGGATATATCAGTTGATGTTGACATAGTCAATACTATTCCCCTTCCAGAGCCAATTAATACTAATACATATAAAATCTATTTCAGAATTGTATTTATATTCAAGTAATTATATTATTCTTTATTCCATGCAGGTTAGTATATGTTTGTAACTTAGACTCTATATAGCCCAACGGTACTTACAAGTACCATAGCCTGAAATAATTGAAATATCCAAATTTTGCCAAAAAGGAAAATATATGTGTATTTTATGAGTCTAGTAGACCACAAAATCATATAGTTAGCTTTAAAAAATTGTACCATAACTTTGGTGGGCAATAACATGTAAGAAAGTTAATGGTACTTAAAAGTACCTTCTGTCAACAAAGGGTTAAAAGGATTTGTGATAATATTTAATGTATTTTTTCATTTGATTTAATTTTGTGATTGAACTTAAACAGTAAGATACGAACAAAGAATCTTCTCGTGTTCTAAACACCAAAAAAACCCATAAATTTTGGTTGGGAAATTTGGGGAATTTAAAGAGAAAATTGGTCTAAATTTACAAAGAGGATAATTTAATTTAATAAATCAGGGTAGGTAGCAGGTGAAACCGGAGTTATTATTTTGAAGCTCACTATAAATTTAATGCGAGATGCTATCAGACCCCAAATAGCTCTTTTAAAAACATATTAGTAATATATAGCCCACTATTTTGATTTTGCCTCGATGAGTGCCCTGCAGACTGAATAAATTATCCTCTAATATTACACTAATAGGTTGGATATTATAAAGGGATAATTTTGATGAAATGTATCCGCATGTGTGGAGGAGAGCTAGATTTCGAACTTCATCCTCTTAGTCATTAGTTAGCTATTAACCTACAAGACGAGACCTCGGTATTTGTTTCCGGTCGTCTTCCTTTGCCTGTTCGGGTGTAAATATATCCCAAATAATAGGCCTGACTATACTTTCTCACTGGGATTTACTATTTTACTCTCTCAGGGGCCATTTTCAGTAAAACATTTTTTTTTTTCACTGAAAAAATGAAACCACTGTTCATTTATATCACTTCTTTAGGTGGTGGGTGGGGGAAGGTGTTAGGAAGAGCGGGGTGTCAGAATTGAAATCGATCGTTTCACGCACACACGCACACAAATCACTCGCTAAACACCGTCTACATTGCACGTATTGATACGGCTTATTTCCAAAAATATAAAAAAGGTTCTGAAAAAAGAGGTCACCTTTATGTCGACAATATATCACTTTCTACCGTGTCTTATCTGCGAGGCTGCCAACACGTAGCCTCCAGCACAGCGCAGGCTTACACCTGTTCTAGGAAACACAGGTATATCTCCACCTTTACCAAATACACGAGATCTTGTACACACTATTTGCATTCATTTATATATATAATCTGATGAAGTTAAGGTTAGTTTTCCCAAGCTATTATAAATATAATGTTACCGTTGAGCAATTATAATTATTTGGTTAGTATATGATTCAATATTGCGACAGGTCATGGTCAAAATATTATGAACAATTAGTAAAAATATAATATTTGCTCTTTTTTCGTGATTATATTTGATAAGATTAAAAAACCTGTTAATGGTTAAACTAATTTGTATTTAATATTCTGTGGTTTTATTTTACTAGAACTAGGGTAATACTTTATAGGTTAGTTTTGATTATGGAAACTTAGAAAAAATGCACATCTATTAGAGTGACCAGAGAATAGGAAACCAAATTAATAAATCAAATGTAAAACTCCCTTATTCTCGAGTGCACCCAACCAAGATTCAAACTAGGACCTCCCTATCTCTTGCACTAGTATAGACCTATTTTCGAGGCCCTTCGTCATCAGTAATGCTGTTTATTCTTTAGGTGGAAAGTGATGTTTTTATTATTATTTGGGTGGTTGTGTACGAAGTGTGAGAAAGCATGTGTTTTTGCAATCTATTATATCAACTTTAATTTTGGCTGTCAAAGGTGTTCTTGGATTTAATGACAATTTTTCCTCTTAATTTAAAATGTTTTACATCTAATGCCACTATGTTCATGACAGATTTTAAATAACTGTTGAAATCAAAATGTAAATACAATTAAATGCCATGATTCCACTGGATTTTTTTTAAAAATTTTAGCCAAAAAACTATTTTCTATATAGAAACTGCAGAATCACTGCCTTTAACTCATGTTTCCTAAACCTCTACCTCAACATACTCATCTGACGAGTATGGATAAAGGATGTGTAGTTTGGACACACACTTGTATGTTTTTATTTATCGTCTTTATTTACTATATTTAGCAAAGTCAAGGCTAGTTTCACTTTAGTTACACTTAACATAGAGGAAAAGATATTCATCATTTTTCTTGATCACCTAAAGCATTTGGTCGAGATTCAAACTAGCATCCTTTCCCTTAATCATCAATCCACTTTATTACGAGCCCGATGTCTTACACACTGTATTCACATGTGAAGTTTTAACTATGGATTAATAATACATATTTTATTCGCTTATTATATCTATAGTAAAAGGACATTTGCAAAATAAATATACTTTTAATATATTTATTGTTTAAATTTTTATTACGTGTTCACACAATAAATATTTTCTCAAGGGAACCATCATATTGGGTATTGAATCCTCAAAAATCTATATTTATAGAAGGGAAGCCATAATGCTTCAAAGCAATACAACTTAATCTTTTATTAACCTAGGCTTACCCGCATTGGTGGACACACGGATTAAAGGCTAGGCTCATCTAGTCTGAATTTCCAGCGACGGGAAATTCGTAATAGGAATCTCAAAGATATGAATAGGAGTTTCATAAATTCAATGATTTGTCACGCACTTCCTCCACATATATTTTGCTAAATTTCCTCTTAATTTTTCCATCTTCATTCCAAACTCATTAGTTAGCTAAATGTGGATGACCCAGCTGAATATGAAGACGTGTTGAAAATAAAATATTCAACAGGAATTTTTTATCCGTTTCCTTATTTTAAGGTTATCTAAAATGAGTAGGATCCCCGGCTGTTTAGAACAATGACGTCATCATTCTTATAAATAAATTATTGTGATGCGAGATAGTGTGACGCCATCTTGAACATGTCTAAACTCTCCTGGTCATTGTTCAGGTGTATT
Organism: Timema poppense; assembly: GCA_902141375.1. NCBI lineage: Eukaryota > Metazoa > Arthropoda > Insecta > Phasmatodea > Timematidae > Timema > Timema poppense. The sequence goes on along the minus strand of CABFOV010004307.1, from coordinate 47,292 downwards.
CATCCTGTTGTCATTAACCCTACAACCGTGATCATGTCTAAACTCTCCTGGTCATTGTTCTGGTGTATTCATCCTGTTGTCATTAACCCTACAACCATGATCATGTCTAAACTCTCCTGGTCATTGTTCTGGTTTCGTAATCCTGAGGTTATCATCCCCATGGTTCTTGGATAAGTGTATGAGGGATGCTTGTTAGGACGCGGTTGGTGTACACATGGACAATGTGAATGTGAGTAGATTGCTATATGCAGATTATGACGTATTAGTAGCTGAGAAGGAAATGGACTTGCAGACTTCATTAAATCGTTTTAGTTAGGAGACAGACAGAATGGATCTTCATAAAAATATCTCAAGATTAAGGTGAATGTTAAAAAAAAGGACGGATCAGGAAAGGATCGTCAACTTATTATAAATGAAAAACTATTAGAACAAATGAATGCTATTTTGTATTTAGACAGAATGCAATGTAATAATAGAAGGATAAATGGTGAAATATAAAGACGGTTGAATGCATCTCGGGAAGTAGTTGGGCGTATGTGGACTATTGCAAATAATGAAGTAGTATCGAAAGAGGCAAAGAATGTAGTACCTAAGAATGTTTTTAACGCCAACAATATTTTACGGATGTGAAACGTGTGTTTTTAAGGAGAAACACAAGAACAAGGTGAATGCTGTTGGAATGAGATGCCTAATAAATGTATGTGGAAAAACTCGTATAGAAAGTCAGTAATTAATGGGTGCTCAATAAGTGTAGTTTGAAAGGGAATCCAATAGGTCAATATGAACAAAGTATCTTATGTTGGTGTAGTGATGTTTAGAGGATATTATGGATCAAGTTATGAAGCAAATATGTGATGGTAGAGTATATGGATCAAATGTAAATGGTAGGATATATAAGACGTGGCTAAATATTGTAGATTAATGTGTGAAAAAAAAGCAATAAGAGTTTTAACAATAAAAGATCATGTATGATTTGGTGTATGGATGTTGTTCATGCGAAGGGAGTATGAAAGGATATGGAAGGGAGGAGAAATTTAGTTAGGATGGATTAAGTACGAAGTTGTTTTTGAAGCTGTATTCACAATTTCTTGCATGCTCCTTAAAGAAATGGCGTGATTAGGGATGTATTTATATAGGTAGACCTATAGTAATTATTTTTAATAATTGTCATATTTATTAAATAAGGAGTAAAAAATAATAAAATTAAAAGGAATAATTTTAGAGTTAATCTACCCGCAGAATAGTGGTAACCCACACTCAATAGAACTTTCAGTGTATCGAGCCCTGTCATTTCAAGGAGGTCTAGCACGCAAGTGATGCCTTAGAAAATTAGATCAATTAAGTGGAATACTTTTGCAGAACCTAAATAACTCTCTCACCCCTACTTCTAAAGCATCATACTCATGCATAGTGGAATGGGTAAAAAAATACGTCTTAACCAACCTGATAGGGGGTAGCGTTATGAACACGTCCGTACCAAGAGCTGCCATTACCCCACTGTCAATCCAATAGTAAATGTATATTTATTTACATCCATCAGTCGTTCACCACAGAAAGAAAATAATTGTTGATTAATCAGAGTGAATAACAGAATGGCGCAATAAGTGTATGTGTACGGCATTTTATGTCGTAAACATATTTGATTAATACTTGTCACCAGATTGGAGGCCTGACATGAGGTTACAGGAATAGGTCAAGAGTTACGTTTCAACAATAAGGGAACATAATTTCGCAATAAAGGTGTGTGTTTAAGCTACGGCCTAAGGAAGCGAAAGCATATTTACAATTTTTATAGAATTGAACTTTTCTGGCCAAAATAAATCAAATATTTCTCCAGTAACAACATATAGTTTAGTTTTCTGCACATAATAATATCAACAGATCTTGAATATCTGTCAAGGAAGTGCTGGAATTCGGTTAAAACTTGTTCTGTTTATTTAATTATTTTGACAAAATGCCAGGACACCTTTGGTAGATATTCAAGGTTTGTTGATATTAGTAGTTGCAGAAAACTAAACCCTATGTTGCTACTGGAGAAATATTTGATTTATTTTGGCCAAAAAAATGTAATGGTATAAAAACTTTAAAATTACTTGTACTCTCTTCCGCCGTACCTTAAAAAAGGAGAAACTAGGATTATTGACCAACAAATCGTATACCCATTCAAAAACGGATATAAATAACCCTAGAAATCGCTAAATTATATCATTATTTGGAAGAAGACGGGCACAGCATGAGTTTCAACGCTGACAACGTCCTAAAGGCTTGGAAACATTCAGGTAGGCCCACATTATTTATATTTTATTGAAAATTTTATTGTTTAGCACTGCTTTGATACACATTGGAATCAATATATCCACTTATTTTTGCTAGATTTGTAAAGTCATGCCACCCTTTCGCTTTACAGGTAAGAGGTAAACGTCACTACCCCAGACATACTGGGTAACTTTACAGAAAATAGTGTCTGCATATCTGACAAGTTGATATATAATTTGTTTACTCTAGCAGGATTGAGAATGGCTTGTATCTTGAATAATAATTAATATTTATTTATTTACAGATTTTGCTGATTCATTCTGTCTATAAACGAGTCAGCTAGACGTGCCTCCGGAAAGCAACTAGTGGGGGACAAAATGCTCGTGGTACCAGCGTTGTTTGGTGTATCTTTCTTTCAAAAGTTATAAAAACACCAACACTTCACAATCTACTGATCATTTCATAGCAGTGAATTTCAAAGGGTTAAAGTAAGCCCCCGGTTAGGTGCGATGCATTTCATGAACCCACAACAAAGGATCACTCTGCAGAAAATGGAAGACAAGAAACATATCGACTCTTTGTGAGTGTGCCGTTATAAAATGGTGGTTTCGCTAAAATTTCACAAAGTCCAAAGATACAGGCTCAAAAGAATGTATTCTGCAAGCTGGTTAAAATATAAATGTTGGAAGAATTAGAGATGATTACTGGTTCAGAAAGTAAGAGAATTTCTTAGATTACGCTTAGCGCCCTTATTAAGAGGTATTCTTGTTCATAATTCAACTTGTAGGAAATAGGGTATGTGTAAAGTATGTTATTGATGTCCCCGGAAACATCATCCAGTTACGAGCGACAACACCAGTAGGTGCTATCGACCACCAATCTGGTGATATTAAAGTTTGACAAGGAAATTAAAAAAGGTTACACTTCAAATTTAGACAAGTCTAACTGGGTGTTATACCAACAAGTGTTTCAGCTGTATTTACATATCAGTAGACAGCATCCACCATCTGAAAACGCCATTGAATAGGCGTTACTTCTCATTCCAACTGTACTCAATGTTGTACCTGTTCAGGCACATAAAAATGCCGAACATTTACTCGGGCATATTGTTTACCGAAGTGATATTTGCGTGTGACACAAATGAAGAGGTGAAAAGAACGGGTAGCGAGAGTTTCTCACGATGATCCAAAAAGTAAATGTTCTGAAAGAATTTACTGTCAACACAAAACGCTTGGCACCCATTAGAGATCCAAAACCCATTCATTAACAACTAACACCATCGCAACACACAACCCAGATGAAAAAAGAAATTAAAATGGTGAACTAAAACCGATGGCTGTCTTTTCGTGCCTAATGGTTCATCTGGCATACATCTAATACGAGCCTGCACATCTTGTAGGCTTTGCCGTGGTGGCATCACTCAGAAATGCGTTCAAGAAATATATAGCCAGATTATGGGAATGGCTTCGTTCACAGGACGACAATACTTTTCACAAACACGCCGTAAAAAAAAAATTCCACGCAACAAATATATGGGGTTCAACATGAATGATCTCTGGCAAGCTAATCTCAATATTATGAGAACTTCCATCAAATACAATGACGTTGCTGTGTACTTGCTCGCCACTATCGACGTATTTAGCAAAACAGCCTTGGTAATGATGATTCCTTACAAAACATAAAGAATCGTTTGGGAGGCCTTTAAGCACATTTTCAAACAAAGTGGGTGTAGGCCTAAATTTTATAAACGCACATGGGGACAGAGTTCACGTCTCGTCTCGAATGGAAATTTCTCTGAAAATAAGTCATTTAAATATAAATTTAAATACATCCTCAATAAACTGAACGTTAGGGCAATCATTGTGTATTGTTTGAATTGAATTCCAAATGGGCGCATGGGGTGGTAGTTGACAAAATATATTATGCATAGCTATTTAAACCTCCTTTATGATCTCATTGACGCCTACAAATTATGCAGAGCATGCAAGAATTAAATGGTGCCTGCAAACATTTCAAAGACCTTCGTAATAAAGTTAGAGATAAAATATACGGAAATGTATCGTAAAAAACAAAGTAGTGGACTAAAACTCAGAGTCTGTGATACGGTGGGCATCATAAAAACCCAAATTCTGTTTGAAAAACGGGTCAAGATCAATTGTAGTGAGTATTTCAAAGTCGTCAGCAATGTGTTTCTCTAAACCCTTGTGTCAATTAGCCGATCTTGCTAACGAGGAAGTTGATGGGAGATTTTAATAAAAAGAGTTACATCACATACGTCTCCCATAAACATTAAAAGTTGATACATATATAATCACGAAGTGTAAAGGCGTCAGAAAGAAAGAGTGCGTGCAGTGGAAAGGCTACCCCTTCAAGTTTAATTATTGGATTCCCGCCAGCTAAGTAAGCTACCTACCTTGATTGACCTATTTAAACCACATTGCTGATGCCTTAGGGGATATTTACGAGTCTTTTGTCACGAATTTGAACCGTTGCGGAGTGCAACTTAATATTTATAGAAATATAGAGTCATTCTAACACATATATTTATTATAGCAAACAAAGATAAATTCTCATAAATACAGGTTTCACAAGATTGAACAAATAGCAAAGAGTGAATAAAAAATGTAACATTTACACAGTCTCACTTGGTAGATTTTGTTATTAATAGGTATCCATAAAACATGATGAATACACAGCTGATATCTCCAGCTGATTGGAGGCTAGGAAACAGGTGTCACAAAAGTACTACTGCTGGTCTTATTCCC
>CABFOV010004307.1:29249-41041 GCA_902141375.1 Timema poppense | reverse complement strand
AAAACCTCGTGTTTTTTAAAAGAATGATATCTGCAGACATCTGGCTGGGGTGAGCTTGTTCATAAATATATTATAGCATAATATATCTGTATTAATTTCACTTATTTAATATCTACTATTGTTTTTTTTAGGAGAAATAAGGATATAGACATATTTTTTTAAATTTTGTGTGTGCACACCACGTGGCTGTAGAACTGCCCGTTTATGAATTATTATGCACCAGGAAAAGCGAAGTGTTAAAGTTCTTAGTTCATAAACACAATAATATTAACCTTCTTCTTTGATATTTAACACTGTAATTATCAAAAGCCAATGTATTTGATCAACCACGTGTTAGGAGGTTTAGATGATAGGTAACTTTCGTAGATCAGAAGATGTAACTTTAGAAACAGATTAAATTAAATATACTGATTTAATTTCTGTCTCGCATAAAATCCCAAAAATATTAAATATTTTTCTTGTAGCTGTTCAACCACTTGGTTGACACGCTACAAATTTTATTAAATAGCTGCCTTCTCGTATTACTCTTGATGTACATTGGGAGGTTCTTATGGCTGAATTTCAGTATATTTTCTCTTTAAGCCCCATAGCGGTGGGTATAACATTATATGGTATAACATGCAGGAAGATAATGGTATAGAGGGGTTTACCTATATCATAATACTATCTTGAAAGTACGCTACTTTAATCGATTTAATCAATACGTTCAAGGCTGCAAAAGCCTTTAAAAATCTAAACTGATTTTATTACTCTACATTGTACAATAAATTTGGCATTATTATGCCAGTGTCTTTGAAGATATAATCTGACACTACTTCTACAACTATATCTGCAACTATGTACGTTACGCACCCGGCAATACCTTGAACAAAACAAAAATGCCCCATGTGTCGTGAATATTCTATTAGGATTACCCCCTCAAATCTACATCCACACGGATATTGAGTTGTTAGTATTGTTGCACCATATTTACGTATCACCAGTGACAACAAATCCAACTGTACCTGTGGTACACGTAAAACTGGTGAAAAAATGCCAGTTGAGTTTTAAAATTATGTGTCAATCGCTATTTTCTATGCCACACAATGGAAACTGCTCAGACCAAAGCTACTACGTCAACCAGATGGGAACAGGAATAGCTTCTATACACCAAGGAGTTACCTATAACCCAAGTATGGAATAGGGAGTTTTATTGGCAGCTTGTTAAAGAGCGTCAATACTTAACTGAAAAATGCTGTTAGAACTAGGCGTTTATACAGGCATAGATGTGCTCTTTGACGCCACCAATCAGCATCGTCCTTTCAAAGGGCCACTAGGACAACGTGCCAGTGAAGCTGGAAATAACCTTAAACAAAATGTGCAGAAAATGATCGACACAGTGATGATTTTCTCAGGCTCTAAACGACATCGTAAGAAGCATCGACGTCGAGTCTGCTGTCATTACCTGAAGTAAAACGATCACTTAGAAGAAAAATGATGTGTTTCTGAATATTTTCAGTGGAAATGTGTTTTTTGGACCCCCAGTCCTGCAAATGTCCCAGTAGCAGACTCGATTATTTTCTGCACCGCCAACCCAAACCAATTTCTAAAGTGGGTAATGGATCTAGTAAAAAGCCCTTTTTCCCACCCTGAGGATTCACCCTTCAAATCTACTTCTATCAGTTAAGGCTTATTATATACTAGCAATCCCAAACTTCGTTTCCCGTGAACCACTGTGGCATTTTGTTAGAAATAGCCTAATTAAAAATCTAGTTAAAAATCCTGCTTTGAGGTGCATTCGGACCCCCTCACGTACACCTATGTTAAAAATTTCAGATCTCTACGTGCCGTAGATTTGGCTGGGAATCACACACAACAAACACACAGACAAACACATCCTTTTCTACACTAATATTATAAAGAGGAAAGATTTGATTTTTTTTTTGTTTGTAATGAGGAATAAATACAATTTTCAAAATAAAATATAGCCTATGCTACTCGATGATAATGTAGCTTTATATTGGTGAAAGAATTTTTAAAATTGTTCCAGTAGTTTTTGAGTTTATCCATTACAAACAAAAAATCAAATCTTTCCTCTTTATAATATTAGTATAGATGAACCTTTAACAGACCCTGCTGTATATGGTAGGATAGTGAAACCCTACGGTGGCACTTTCATTGATTAGGATCAAATCGCTCACGGCAACAACTGGTTCCACTCACTACTCACACAGGTGAAGTTATTTTAAACCAAAAACTTTTCTCATCTCCCAGCAACACTTATGCGTACAACTTTTACGCTGAGACGTTGTAGAGTACAACAGTGAGTCCAAAAGAATGTATCCAACCAGTGATCTATAGTAAGCAGAATCCCTCAACATGTTTGAAGAGGCTGACAACATCCAAAATGGGATTTGAGAATCGTTATAATCATTCTTCAAAAATTAAGACAGTGAATCTTTTGGGATATGCAACCGATGAAGTGTTGACCCAAGAGAAAAAATATTGAACGGTACTGAGATCAGGGTAAATTGGTACATTTCATAGACTTGTTCAGTGTTATGGCTACCCACTGAAATCCCCTAGATTTAGGTCTACACCTTCAATGCTTGTATTCTAGTGCAACGTGTCAAAGAAGAACCATCTGTCCAATTGGCTCATTCCAAAGCGTTAAACGTTAATTTTTCAAAGTATCTCCAACCAGAGGGGAAGTAAGAACACTCATTATTCCATCGGGCGTGTGAGAAAAATCATTGGAAAATGTATTTACGAGGCAGTTACCTAACGATGCATCGTTGGGCTCGTATCCAGCGTGGCGTTCATTGAAGACGCCACCAAGAACCTGTTCGGTTTCCAAACGTTTGGTTTGAATCTTTTCTCGTAACGTGGACTACAAACAAGTGTCACTAATTCCTTTTCAGCCTGATTTCACAAACGGAAATTATGGTTTGTCCCCCCACATACCACTTTCTGGCACAGGTATCCAGTTCATAAGCGAGAGTAGTGACATAACAAGAGAAGCCTACCATTGTGTTCGAGCTCACACCAAATATGTTAGCTCACATGACATTAAATTGCTATTTGACACTCAAAATATATCTGAGCATTTAAGTTAGATTCACCCAAGCATTTATCAAAACTATTAACTGTATTGTGTAAGGCGAATTTGACACCATCTTCACCATCAAAAAGACAGAAACGTAATGGCTGATTTTTCTAGTTAATACACGTTATATCTAACTCCATTTCTTCGTCGTTTAGACAATGGACGTAATTGTGTATTTCCAGAGTTACTTCGATGGCGACAAAGAGATTATTGTCAATATACTATGTTTTCTTTCAGTATGTGGCAAGTTTATTCACCATTGAGACTTCAAACCCACTTAAGCCTACGAGTAACTTTCCTTTGTGGTTAAAAAACAAGCCAACTATATCGTAAACACCTACATGGTATTCCTTGGGATAGTGATTAGGCTTATTACAATTCTCTCAAATCCCTCGTATCCAGTACTACACTGAGCGCAGAAACCATATAAGTCCAGGTGTAACATTTGGTGATGTTACTTTATACCACCTCCATACTAATCTTAAAGTCATACTACCCACACCGTATGAGACAGCAATATTAATAAACTTCCTGAATTAGTAAGTTTCTCTATTGTAGTCCATTGTAGAATCCGTCTACAATACTAAATCATATCAAACAAGAATAAACTCCCTGCTACCAATAAAAAATTAATATACTTATCCTTTGTATCTTCTGGCTAGAACAACCTTCAAGACTGGACTGTACCCGCCGTGCTCTAAATTGAAGAGAGGGACAAACGAGCCTTGGTGTAACTGCATCTTATGTGCGAAGCGTACGAGTCAAAGTGATTCCAATGGAGCTCAGGAATGACGCTCACAACAGTACTGATATTACGACTAACCTGCCACCCTGCGGGAAAGACGGAATCTACCACCAAGACATCGCGTGATGTGTTTACATCACTGGTGCTCTGGTCAAAAAGAAATTTTGTCAACACTGGTGGACGTGATGAAGAGATGCCAGCCAATCCAAGCTTGATCTACGGTGTACGTGCTGATTTTCATCCATCGAAGTGGCCGATGGGTTGTCACCGACGTATTAGGACACCCCCCTCCTTTAAACCTCTGGCGACTAGAAACTTTATTTAAGCTCGGTGATTCTGAAGACTTTTTGACTATTAAATTGGAGGTGTTCAGGAGAAGTCATATACTAGAATATTGTATTAGACGCCGTCAGGATAAGTCCGGTCCTGGACTTAGTCATTTTCAGGATGTTTACAAATTATCTATATATTTATTTCATCGACATTATTTTAATATACTTGAACTATGTCTTGTTCAAATTTAAAATTAAAGCAACGTATTTATTGGAATACACCTGAATAGCCAACGCGAATTATTCGTTAAAATTATTATCTGTGATACTAAATTTTGTAATGAGATACCTAATCACCAATTAGGCGATAGTGTCAGAGGGGTCACTGAATATATCAGATGGCCATATTTTTGAACTAATCTTTGCTATAAGTATTTTATTTGAATTGTTTGAATCTAGCTGTTAATATTAACCAATATTTTGACGATATTTTCTCATTTTTAATTGTTTGGTAAAGGAACGTAAAATTTCGCTGATGGATTGATTTCGACTTTGAATATTTTCCAAATTATTTAAATAAATTTAATTTTGGTTTATCTAGACTTATTTTCTATGTTATATAATTTGTATTAACAACTAGGAATTTTGTTAACGTCCTTAGTTGTGTCAACCTTTAATAGTCCCGCGGGAGTTTTATCTACGGTCTGAAAGCCAAACTCTTGCGTTCCCCGAAATATCCATACGATATTAAATTTAACTTCGCATTTTTTTTTGTCTGTATTCGATGTAGCGTAGCAGACAACTTTCGTACCAATTTCAAAGATGCCCTTTAGGCTCTTTTATTTTAGTTGTTAATAAATATCTGACTAGACATTTATAAGGTAACTTGCTCGAATAGTTAACACTTTATGATGTTATGTCAATATTCACTATTGTGAAACTGACATTGTGTTTTTGGATCGAGTGGTTGTCTCCTCCAGACTGACCTAGTTGACTTGAGAACATGTTTCATGTTTGGAAACATTCGCATGTTAGTAGTGCGCATTTGTTTAATATGATCTTCAACATAACCCTGATGGATTTTTGAGGCCATGTAAATTATTGTTTAAATTGTTATTTTACTAAATAAAATTTTCATATCGTTACCAAATTGTTGCTAATGTCTTACTTCTTTATAATTGTTTGTAGCTTACCCCCACTATCCTTTCAGTCTAGTGTGGCCATAGCTAAGAGGTATTAGAGTTGGTGGTAACACAGGGGGCAGAAAATAAATAGTTCCTAGCAAAATACATGCTTGCCCCAATCACCAATATGTACGACGGAGTAAGTGCGTCTTTGAAAACCCTTAAGTTGGGCTGCACCACATGCATGGTATATAGCTATGAATTGAATATCTGCTTGGCCTTCATCTTAGGGGACTTTGAGTTGGTATGATTGCAAATGGACACCCTCAGAATAAGACATGCACAGAAACTAGTCCATGCTCCCGTCTCGAATGATCGGGTGTTTTTATTGCTGATCAACTACCGATAAGACTAGCACGCCCTGTACACCTCATCATCAAACCTGATCCACATGCCATACCTGATGTGCATTGGGTCACCATATTTATCTACAAGAATCGTGTGGGAGAGTACTTTGAGAGTAGTGGTATTTTTCCACAGTTAATATCACATTTGCATTCATAAGAAGAAAGGTTTCCCGTTGGTCTCATAACACGGTACAACCTCAAGTCATAGCATCAGATGTTGGCAGGATAAATTGTCTTATGTAACTTCTCAAACGCACTCAGAACACTCTAATGAAGGCTCTCCCAACCCTATAATTACCAACCAATCATTCAAACAAAGACGAATAATTGTTAAGATATTACAGCTCATGTTTCCAGACGTCAGTATTCTGCCAGCCTTCTAGTAACTTCATCCAATCATCGTAAGATTTTGCAATGATTTTATCGACACACTCATCATTGCTGCAAACGACACGCTAAAAGAGAACATGAATCTCATCAATCTCAAGCAGCCAACGTTGTGAAAACACATCAGAAATCTGGATCTATCTACTACACACGACAAGACATCAGTTGGCACTATTATAAGTTTGATTATGAATTTAAAACAATTTTACTAACACATATAAGATACACTGTAGAGAAAGGTTCAGAAGAATATATGCTTCATTCGTGTAAAGATGTATTATAAATATATTTGTTTATCATAGGGTGTTTTATTCTTGCAAAACCCACTTCATTCCTGTCCATAACCTGTGCCCTATTACTGTCGTCACATGTCTGGCTACCAACCCGGCATTAGGTATGAGTCATCACCCTTAGTATATTCCTTACTCAATTTGTTATGCCACCAATCTTTCGTCAGGTATAAATACTTAAATAGACAGGGCTGTGTCATCCCCCTTGATCTATTATAGTTTTGACTCGTCAAACCAAACAATTGGTGCCAGGTATGGGAGTCACCTCCCTTGCCCAAATCCTGTTTTGACGTGTCGAACCACCAAAATAACTCTAAATATGGCCTATTCCTGTATTGACATATCAAGTGAAGGTTCAAATATAGATTCTGATGTAATCTGGGTTTCGGCATCCTGAATAGAGGGACTGATCAGAGATCTATCATTCTATCTGTAACTTCCACCTAGAGAGGATACCGAGGTGCAGAGTCTCGCCTTAAAATTTAAAAATACACTCCAAAACCGTCTCATAAAATTGAACCAAAGGGGCTCCCATTAAAAACTACACCTACATCCTCCCAGTGTTTCAAACCCATGGAATATTCCACATAAATTGCGCAGTCAATGACCTCAGAATGAGGAAACATGAACAATGACGAGACGAGTTTGAACACGACCATGAATGTGGGGCCAATAACCGCAGGATGACAACACCTCAACAATAATCAGGTGGGTTTGAACATGGTTACCACTGCGTCAAATCTGCTGGCATCATAATAATCTACCTATATTAGGGATGACCTCACTGTTTTAAACAACTGGGGACCCTAATATAATGCTATGCAAGGGAGTTACGCATATTTTACCAATCCTGCTCTCAAAATAGCAAGGAACTCGGTGAAATATCGCTGAAATCTTATTTAATTCTACCTAATTACGTGTATTTTGAAATGTATTTAATTAAAAATGTCGACTGGATAGTGTTGAAGAGCCCTATTGTAACGATATTGGTGTGAGAACATGTTTCCAGCCTGAAAAACATTACCTGAATAATTCATGATTGATGACCTAGTGAAATGTGTTTCAGTCCATTGTTAGATATATTCTAATATATCTAGTTTCTTAATTAGATTATCTCCTCTAAGTATCCACTAGCCAGGTAGATTATATCCTCTAATTACCCACGAGCCCATTAGATATCTCTTCTAAGTATTCATTAGCCAAATAGGTATCTCCTCTACGTAAACAATAGTCTGGTAGATATATTTTATAAGAATCCACTAGCCTGATTAATATCACCTCTAAGAATCCCCAATACAGGTAGATATCCCCGCTAAGTGTCCACGAGCTTATTAGATAACTCTTCAAAATATTCACGAGCTTAGTAGAACCTAGTAATATTTATAATATAAATAACAATTTTATTGATATAAATATTTTAATTAAATGCTTATATTAATACATATTAATATTAATAAAATTAATATTATAAATATTCCAATGACATATTTATGATATCAATATTATAAATATTTCACTCTCTACATCTAATAATAATTTACCTTCTCTTCTCCTATCGTGTATAAAAATATACAATTACTATTATATAATTAAATAATTTATAATTGATGAAGAATAGGGAAGGAAAATATATCACAGAAACATATAAGTTTAACAAATAAGTTTATTAAAAAGCAAACGAAAAGATATAGAATTACATATGAGTGAAAAGTTTTTAATTTCAATTAATTAATGATAACTGTATTCCGTTGTCAAGGTAGATAGGTCGGTTGGACGAATAGATACTAACACTCTTAAACAAGGAACTGATAGAAGTTAAATGATTTGTGTACAATGTATTATCCACTCATTATCATTTATAATTATGTTAGGTAATCTTAACATTCACTGTCGTTCCTGTCCCCTTTGAATCAATTATCATTTTAGTTGTTAGTATAAAGTACAACATAAAGCACAATACATAATATGTTTAGTTTGTAATAGTTAGAAGTATTGAGAGGTGTTAACAAGTGGAACTTACACAATTATTTACTAAATNTACACGCAGTTTACAGGACGTCTTTTTGGGTCCAAAACCTATAAAGACTCCAGAATATGTATATTAAAAAAAATATACTAAATATATTAGATACAATTGAACCTGAACAATTTAAACTTGAAGGGACTAGGAAAATCTCGAACTATCCAAAAATTCGAGTTAAATGAGTTTCATAAAAGTAATTGAAAATAAACACAGTTAAATCTGAAACGAATCTCAAAAATTTATTTAACCTATTTGGTCATAATCTGTTCACAATTTATTTAAAAGGTAAGACATTTTAATCTGTTTTCCTGATTTAAGTATCTCAGTCAAAGTGTATGATGCTAATTAATTTATTGACTAGAAAATTGAATCACTGACATTGTTGTGACTTTCAAAAAATCGCCTGAGTTCTTGGATATGGTCCATGGCTTCTGCTGCACTCAGGATAAACCTTCCCTGAACTACTGAAGAATTGACCTCTTCATCACCATATGCTCCATTCTCAGCCTCGATGTTATTGTTGAGAACTTCGGCTACGATGTCCGCATCAGTAACTTCCCCACACACTGCCACATCTTCATCTACGCTGACAAAGTCCACATAGGAGATGGTGGGATCAGGAGTAACTTTCTCCCAGTTGTCAATAGCTGGTGTAGCTTCAGTCACAATTTAACCGTCGTTTCCTTTCTTGATAAAGCCAGCTTTATTAAAAATATTTCTTATTGGTCTCAACTTTCACTTAATCTCACGCTTGCCTACACATTCTTGAGGCTTGAAGAACGTCAAGCGAAATTTCTGAGTAGACACATCTCCAGTAAATATTTTATCAAACAACAATCGTCTGGTGAAATGTTTTAGTTTATTAATTTTTACATGGTCTATACGTTGAATAACCGATGTAATATTTGGTGGGAAATAAATAACCTTTACATTTTACAAAAAGGTAACTCAGCTATAAGCAGTGCAATTGTCAATGAATAAAAGGATTGTCCGATTTTATCTGTCAAATGGTTTGACGATTTTAAAAGCAATTTTTCTAACAGATCACCTGTCATGAATGCTTTTCTATTTGACTCATATTCCACTGGCCTCAATGTTACATTTTTGAAGCAACGTGTGCTAGCCGATTTTCCAATCATTAACAACGGCAGCTTTTCAGAACCATCCATATTTTCTCCAACTAAGAGGGTTGTCCGATCTTTACTAAGCTTTCCCTCAATGCACTGTTCACCTTTATATGCAATAGTTTTGTCAGGAGTACACTTTTAAAAATGTCCTGTCTCATCGACGTTAAAATATTTGTAGGTTCTATGTCCTGGATCATTTATTTCAAGGTTCCTTCCAATTATTGGCTGAACGCACATCAACAGCACCACTTTCACCATACACAGCTTTGAAGGAAATTCCGTTTCGTTGTTTGAAGGAATCTAGCCACCCTGCACTCGCTTTGAAGCCTGTTTTTCCTAATTCAGATGCGAAATATTCAACCTTTGCTCTAAGAAGACGGCTGCTCACTGGGACTTTCTTGTCTCGCGCTCATTTCCATTGCTAATTTTTTTTTGTTTATTTTCCAAAAATGTTGAAACTGTGTTAGGGGGAATTCCGAAGGCCCTTGCAAATTCTAATTTATTTTTAAATTTATTTTCCTGTTCCTTTATTACTGTTACTTTTTCTGCCAAAGCTAATAATTTATAGAACTGTGGCTTGGACAGTGACATCACGATAAAAACACACACAAACACTACTGTACAGTATGTAATAAACAAAACTAAAACCAAACAAAAACTAAACAACAAAACAATATAAACTCGCACGGCACAAGAATATCGCTACAGTCGAATCTCTAAGAACAGCGCACGTAACCGCTCAAGAAGTTTGACCTTGACTAACGGATTACAGAACTGTGCGTGTAAACAAAGAC
Source organism: Timema poppense (assembly GCA_902141375.1). Taxonomy (NCBI): domain Eukaryota; kingdom Metazoa; phylum Arthropoda; class Insecta; order Phasmatodea; family Timematidae; genus Timema; species Timema poppense. The sequence goes on along the minus strand of CABFOV010004307.1, from coordinate 30,787 downwards.
GTAGGGGTAAGTAGGGGAGGGGAGGGGCGTGAAGAAGGGCACTGACCTCATTCCAATGTCGCCTCCCCTGTTTCCAAAAATAGAACACGCTGCCACAATTATAAGTATGAAAACACTACTGCATAGTACATTACTACTTACGAAAATTTTGAATTTACCAAAGCAACATTCGAACTATAAACAGTATATTAACATTGATTTATTACAAAATTCATGGGACCAGGTGGAAAACTCGAATAAAAGACGATTTTCAATTACTGAAGTTTGAATTAGTCAGGTTCCACTGTACCTCTGTTAACCACAGTCTGAATCTCATCATCAAGTTCTCGTGATTGTCTAACAGATGGCAGAACTAGATGAATTTGAGCTAAAATTGGACTTTATTCTATTCCCCCTGTAACATTCATATCTATTTGTGCTTGAATATAAATTACGTCTAGCTTTTATAAACCATGACTTGTTAGTGTTGTACATTTATATTTGGGGGCTGCACGTCTTACCAACCACCCGATATATTTTTTTCACCATGTTTTAGTGATATTTATGGTTAAATAGCCTACAATAACTAAGCTGATGAAATAGGGATGATAAAGGTAGTGTTGGAAAGAAAATGTATCCTCATTTTCACCGAGGTGAAGTGAGAAGCAATTCAGTAAGGACCATCCTCAATTCACTCGACCAGTGTTCGAACCCCAATATCCCCATATTTGGCAATCCAGTCTATCACGAGACTGACACGTTATACCACGTGACCATAATTGTGGTTCCATCCGAACTATCGCATGGTTTCACACTAATGGGGTAGGATGAGGAAAGTTAATATAAGAGGTAGTTGGCCACCATCTTGGTGCAAGGGGGGAGTGTGGGAGAGGGAAATCATTTCAATACATCAGGCCTTAAAACCCTAACCTTTCTATCGTCAGCAAATAGAAATAGACGATTCTGAAGCCTGATTTGTCTGTGCACACCCGTACTGTTAATAGTATTTGGGTGCCCACCTCTTGTAACATCAAATAGTTTTAAAATCCCGACGAGCTAATTCATATAAAGATAAAGCAAAATACTTCAATGGAATTATAACGAGGATGTCGTTTGGCGGAGTTGTGATTTAAACCTGGTTCCCTCATTTCAGAGATCCTCATTCTTAGACAACTCATCATTAGACCATCTCCATTTCTTAACCTTTCCTTCATTTTGTAGACTTCAAAATAACACCTTAGGTCCTATACATGTATTTCATTTCTTTCAGTTTCCCCCATTGTTTTCTACAAGCTTTTGTGTGTCTCTCTAAAAAAAGTAAAGAAAAAATGCAAGTGGATTTGAAAAGGTTGGTAGCACTGCATTAAAGTGAAAAAGGTTTGGGTTGGGTTGGGAGGGGTAAGTATGAATGTGTAAAGAGGGATTTGGGAAGCACAGAGGAAAGAAGCGGAATAGCCTCTGGCAAAATGTATCTTGACTCGGAACTGCCAACGAGGTTAGAGTTAAGAGTTATCTGCCTGGAGGTGTTTACCTGGGTGCAAGCGAACTCCCCCCCCCCC
>CABFOV010004307.1:0-29242 GCA_902141375.1 Timema poppense | reverse complement strand
CCTGCTGACGTTCCTCACTAAAGATTCCCTTCGGCGTACATCATCGCATACGTTTCCTGGATGCTGTAACGGTCTTGGGTGGTGGATAACTCTTGTAAAAATATGTTTTATAAGATATATGTCACTGGTATACATTACATTATACAAGACAATATTCTCTACATGGATTATAATTCAGTTCCAAAGGGTAATTTTCAGCTAATTAGTTAATTTTAACACTTAATTTGATTAAAAAGTAACATAAAACCAATTTTTTAAAACTGAAAAAGATATTTAGTACAATATTTTACTTTTTTAAATAAATTATATATAAGTAAGTTAAAAAAATCCACTGCTATTTTCATTTTAGAATAAAACCATGAAAGCATATATGAGTTAATTCTCCATAATAGAGGTCGTAGCTAACAGACAGCATAAGATTTAAAACCTGTTGAAGGAAACAATAATTAAAAACAGATCGTTTGCTTTGAATATTTTGACCCCGCCAAAAGTTACACAAAAACAACATAATACTGTCATCAAGATCATATGTATTAACGATTAGATATAATATCTGGTAGCTTTTATTATCTGTTAGTTACTTTGACCTCTACCGAAGATTGGGAATATTCTTGATTATCTCGACTAATGAGCCAAATGTAGCCTTAAATACGCTTTGACTGAAACAAAGCTTTACACTTAGTCCTTTAAAACTTTGCCTTCAGAATTTAAAACAAATGTTTTATCCTGTAACTATTCTATGCGGATTGAATGACAATTCACCACTCTATAAATGCATTTTTAATATCGTAACCAAAACCATGTTATCAATCTAATAATCTAACAATAAAACAATTCCATACAAATAAATAAATATAGCTTTGAATGTTAAAATGTGAACTATTAATCGATTAATGAGTACATAGATATTTTGATTAATAGTACTAAAGCATCGATATGTATTTATAATATATTAAAACCGCTCACTTTTGTAAATAGCAATATATAAACCACACACTATTTTCTATAAATTCTTTCATAAACTAAATGTTTTCTTCACCAAGATTAATAAATTCCTAGGAAAATATATAATACATGTTGTGCCATTTAATGTCAATTTTGTACCATAAAACATCAATTTAAAAAAATGTTTGGTATTATGTGCATCTTACTAAAACATATGTGGTTTTTAAGGGTGCAATTTTATTGTGTCTTTGTAAACTTCTATTAAAGTAACCAACATACACACACGTATTTAATATCTACATATATGAGTATGCGAATATGTTTAATATACTTTCAGACCACTGCACTTACACATAATGTATATATCTGTGATTTATTGGAACATTAACAAGCTTTTGTAAAAATAGCCACTGCTCAAATAAACTACGGTAAGCATTTGCCAAACTATTTTTTTTAATTAAAAATAACTGTGACTAAATATTATATAATATTGTGTTTTAAACTCTTAAAAACGTATTCAACATGTCTTTCAGAATTTGAGAAATTATTACAGTTCATCGAGCGAGATATAATAATATCATCTTTAGTTGGGTGGATGATAGCGCCTTTTCTTACATTTAACCCCTAAGATAATATTATTATTTGTTAAAGTGCTACAGTTTATGAGCACATAATTTAAAAATATAAGTAATTATATTATTATTCAAATCATTTAAAATTGTATAATTTACCTGTTGTTTTCTATGGGTGTGAAAATTGTATCATACCTTACATGACGAATAATATTTTTTATGTTCGAAAACAAAGGGCTTAAGAAAGTATTTTCTCCAAAAAAGGCTACTGGAGAGTGGAGGAGGCTACATATTGGTGAATTGTATAGCCTGCACTAGTTAAACTACACTTTTAGGATAACCAAGTATCGTAGATTATGGTTGGCAGGACATGCAGCGCGGGTGGGAAAATCTAGAACTTATTGGCCTGTAAACCCAGTCGGAAGAACTCGACAAAGATGGATGATGACATTGGAATGGAGCTGCAACAGAGATGGTGTAGTGAGGGGAACTGGATATAACTGGCTCAATATAGGAATAGGTGGCGTACTTTTGTATGTGTGACAGTGAACTTTCGAGTTCCTAAAGTCATAAAGTAGGTAAATAAGTAATTTAAAAAAATATAAAGCTTAGTTTGGATACATAATCTGGTCATTATGGTTTTATACACTGATTTGGTCTAAATGCTGGTTTAAACTGTTATGAATGTGAGATACTATAAAAAAAATTGAATAAATTATTTAAAAATAAATTTTTATTACATAACAAATAGTGTATTTCAAACAAATATTATAAGTGTATCAAATTATGTTTATCCTAAAAGTATAAAAATAGCTTAATATAATGTTTAAAACACAATTTATTTACGCATAATGCAATCAAAATACTTTAATCAAACCAATACTATAATGAATGTTTGCACTCAATTATTTATGTTAATGTTTTCCTCAATGTACTATGTTAAAGAGATTGTAATTTGGTTGTGTGAAATCTAAGTCTATGATTTAGAAAACGGCTGCAATATTTAAATAACATCAAATAGTATTTATATGTTTCATAATATAAATAAAAACGTAAAGTGTTATAATAAAATATCCACAAATTAAAAAAAATATCTATTTCTTGATATATGCCATGCCTAAAATATTTACTACTAAATTAACTATTAAAATATATTTTTGCAAATATCAATGAGTAACACGCAGATAAAACTATTATGTTAATGGAAAACATTGGTTAAATTAATATTTATTTTGGGAATAAATAATAACCCTCTATATTTGTTAGCACAATATTTAACAAGTGTAATTCTATTTAATAAATATGTTGATAATATTTTTATATAAGATGGTTAATTAACTTTCGCCTTGACTGTATCAAGTTTAGGAATTAACCTATATAAGGCAATGTTGAGGGTAAGAGGATCTTAAGGAGAAGGGGGCCTCAGATATTGGATTACTTAGAGGAAATAACAACATGGTGGTTGTAAGAGGAGGAGGCAGAAGGGCGTGTCGGTGATCTAAGTTCATTGACAAAAGAAAGTGACCTGTCGTTAGACATAACTTCTAATAATGGTAATAATAACGTATGTGAAGAAGATAATTGAGAATGTGGGCTATAATAAGAGACAAAGAGAATAACACAGGATAGGAATAAATAGAGGGTTTTATCAAACAAGTCGAGAGATTGATGACATAAAAAAAATACTATACATTGATCTACCAGTTGTTCATTAAGGCTGTGAAACAAAGTATCTTACCCAAAATTACGAAAATAAATACTGACGTAAGCAAAGTGCCAATGAAAAATTTGGTCCAAAACGGGATGAAGATTATGGTAAGTGGGGTAAGTTACATAATAATAGTTGCTTAGCCTTTTCTCCTCGCCATTATTTGTAGGCAGCTAGTCAAATGTTGCCGGTTACATTGGCCAGGAGAGGTAGGGAGTTTAGAATATGGACTGCCAAACTTAATGGTAAGAATACAGTGGGAAGGAGGAGGGAGGGTAACATGAGAATATACATGAAAGAGGACGTAATTAGATGGATTGGATATAATTAGTTCAAGATAGATGTAGGATGTAATTAGGTGGACTGGATAGTACTACCTCAAGATAGGGTTATGGTGTAATGAAGTGAACTGGAATTAGCTAAATATATAGTTAGGATGTAATAAGGTGGACTGTATAGAAATAGTTCAAGATAGTGATATGTGGCGTACTTTAGTAATTACAGCGATGTACTTTTGAGTTCTTAATGCATTAAATAATTTTTTAAAGTAAGTACTAAACAGAACGCCTAATCCACCGTTCATAAACTCATGACTGAGAAAGCCAAAACCCTAGTAAGCTTAAACTCTATTTGGAAGTCCATTAAGCAATTATGCTATATAATAACTAAAAATTATGATGATTGATAAAGTACGAAGATTGTTAGCATATTAAGACATTGTTTATACATTTTTCTTAATGTTACATTTAGTTCAAAGTTAACAAAATATTATTTTATCTGGTGTTAGAGCTAAATAGTTTTTACACGTATACTTAATTCTAGGACAATCTAGTCTGATTTGCTGTTGATAGGATGTTCAAGGTTGGGATCTCTGCTGGGCTTATAAAACATGACTTTTAATTAATGTTTGTCCATTAAACCTCTACATAAATGCGAATGTATTTCATCTAAATTATACTTTCCTTATTTCTTTACTATGAACGTAGTTAAATTATGTATGACCCTGTATCCGGTAAGATATGTTTGTATACATATTGGGCCAATTAGAATAAAGGTAGTTAGGAGATACCTGCCAAAAGAAAGTAGTTTTCGTGAAAAGGATGTTGATAAGATTACAATGTATTCGAACATTATTAAAGAAATAGTACTTAGCTTGTTAATGATGGCCAGCTACGTCAGCCAATAATGAAGTTTTATTCCACACTACGTAGAGCGTAGCGAGTTGGTTAGTTGATTTTTACAGAAGATAGAGGTGGCAACATTGTATAATAACAACATGTATGAACATGTTGTTGAGGGCAGGCCTTTGAATGGGGGAGGGGAAGCAAAGCTTTGAACTGTATCTAGATTATCGCTTTGTGTTAATGGACATTCTCTATCAATATGAAAATTTGATTATTGCTCATACACTTCATGATATTTATTCAAGCATTCAAACATGAAATATAGATATTTATTACGTAACACGAGACACGAAATACAATTTTTAATCAAAACAGATTCAACAAAATTTTTTGAGTCGCAAACAAATATAAAATGAAAACTGTTGAATTGTTTTTTGTTTGTTTTTTTACCATTCAACGATTGTTTGAATATTTAAAAATCAATAATTTATGTTTAGTGATATAGAAGTATTATGATGATCTTAAGATATAAAATGTGGACTCCAAATTTGGGTATTCAGATACTTACTATAAGCAAACATAAAATGTTTTTACTTGACTATATTTTTATTTGTAACATAATTTATTAAGTTAAAGAACTAATTATTTTAGGCATGGTTATATTCCCACTTCAATATGAAAATGTGAACCTAGTGGGCTTAGAAAACCCAATAGTTATTAATTTATCTTCTTAAATTATTGTACTTAAAAATATAATTAAAAATATATAGTATGATATAAATAATTACAAATTTTGTTTCATGAAAGAGAAAACCGTTAACATATTATGTTTTAAATTGTGTTGGTTAGAACTATAAATCATTTGTTGGAGCTATAGAAATTATTTAGAAAATATAAATTTAAGACGTGCAATAAACAATCTGCTTTAATGAATTTTAAATAATAATAATATTGATATTGTTTTTAGCTAGATAAATTTGAAAACAATATTGTAATAATGAATGTAATGCTTTTATTGTTCTACTCCAAGTTTAATATATAATCATTTTTATAAGAGTGAAAGGATATAATATAAACCAATCAAAATATATTCGGGAACACATTAATATATTATTTAATGCACTAACAAATTGTCCTCACTAAATAGATAAATCGTATCTAAATGTAAATAATTCTATATAATGTAATGGCGGAAAGTATATGTAAGCTGTATAAATAAATTGAATTAAAATTTATTAAAAATAATTTTGGTCTTATTTTAAAATAAATTAAAATCAAATTAACTATAACATAAAAACACAATCTCATATTAGTGGACAAGTCAATATTTATAATCTTATTATTAATACATTATTACTTATTAGTTTATTTGATTTTCATTTGTATACTACAAGTGCATGTTAGTGGACTGTGTTTAATTAATTAATACACTTTTATTTATGTGACACCTTCAAGAGTTAAAATATGTTAGATTCAATGATCACGGTCAATTTAAGGTTAAGTTTGGTCAAGGTCATTTTGATGATTCTTAGCATCTATTTAAAAAACTATTTTGGCTCTAGTGATTAAAATAATTTCTAGCAATATACCAAAAATAATTTATATGATTCATAAGTGTGTGAAACCTGACCGTGAGATTAAGAATTAAATAAATGTGTTTGATTGCTTAATCTCATTAAAAAATATATTCACATCCCTAAACAATGAAAATATTCTTTCACCCTCTACTTATTCCTGACATTGACTATACTTACATTATATTGGGAACTGACTATACTCAACGTATCTACGGTGTTACGCTTACAAACGAGTACAACCCCATTAAATATTTCAATAAACACTGCACAATAATATTCTAATAAATCAAAGCTGCCTCAAACAATTCTCTTGGGGCTAACAATACATGTGTTAACAATTAAATAAAATATCGGAGTTTTGTTAGTAATACAAAACAAATAAATAAATCTACTATTATCATCTGGTGTTGAAATAGGCTTAGATCATTGCATGATATTCTATGATCTAGAGACCATTGGGATGGTTTTAGGATAGTCACAACCTTGTTTGACCTACTTAGCGATTTTAACAATCAGCCAACAATCATAAAAGCTCTACACCTAGTCATGGACGTCAACAATACTTTACATAAGCATACATAGGGAAATACAAATATCCTCAACAAAGTAAATATGTTACCATGTGAATAAGCCATGTATAAGGGTAAACATTAATTTTATAAAGAAAAAAAAAATGATATAAGTCTCATCGTTTGTCTTAAACTTAAAGTACTCTTTAGATTTCCTTAAAGCAAGGCATCCTTTGAAGCTTCATTGATATAATCGAGGTTTAAATAGCAATTATTCAACTCTACAGAAAAGGTACATTATATGATAAAATATTATCTTGCTTGATCACAAACAATTTTTTTATGATATTGCATTACAAATTCAGATATTTTTAACATAGGAAAATAGACTGTGAAAAGTACAGATACATATTCTTATGATATGAACAAAATTTATTTCTTATTAGCGTATAACCCGAAAGGTTAGTAGGACGTGGTGATAAAAAAAATCATATTATCTTTACTTGTAATCTGAAGGATTTTATTTTAACAAAATTTAAAGTTTTAGTCACTAGATAATAAAATTTATATTTCCATAAAAGACAAAGAACTAACAAATTAGTAGGCCTATGTCGAAAATTTAAATATTATAATTAAATAATTTGAAGCATAATTTGACTAAGATCCGGTCTTATGACTCTGTCCAATAAATATTTATATCTGGTCCATAAGTTAAAAGTGCGTCTTATGACTGCCAGATAGCATTTACCTACCAGATAAAATGCATTTATCCTTTACATTTTTATCGGGAGGTTTGTGAACCTGATAACTTTTATCTAAAAGTCAAAATGGTCGTTTCCATAGTAGCTCATTGTTTTTCACGAGGTTTCGCCTATCAGAATATGTTTTTAGGTTAAAACCTTGATTCGCGTGTTTAGTAGGCACAGACCCAGGCTCTAACTATATTTAAAGTTAGTGCATTTAATTCACACTCCTATAAAATCTGACAAGCTATTCGTAGAGTTATAGCTCTATAAGAAAAAATTATTTAAACGTAAGTACACTAAATAAAATTTTGTAAACGCACCAAATTATTGACCACATTTTGGCATACACCGAAAATAGTAATTGTAAGACAACCTAGCATCTGCGCCAACTTGATTCTATCTGTTTCCTAGAACTCGTTTAGCCACCATTATTAAAGAAGTGTTGAGCGTTATAGCCAATAGTCAGGTTGTAGCGGTATCAGAAGGGTTTATACGCATGCGCGCATGAGTAAAAGCAGTACCAACCTTGCGTTTTCTGCATAGAAATCTATTTATCTTACAGATAGACCCCCTATGGACATATTCAGTTCATAATCCACGTCAAATATTAAAGTATCTGATAATATTTATCTGGTCGCTAACTTTAACCTCCCGATACAATATTTATTTGGTAGTCATACGACCGGCTCTAATTGAGGTTTTGATTGAGCTAGTTTGGTTCTTGTGGCAAGCATTTAACGTATGCTTGCTCACTTATATTTTAAGATTATAGTATATTATGTAATTTAGATACATTTTTATGTAACCCATGATCAAGTGCGAAATGGCTTCTTGAAAATAGCTGAAATTTTTTGTTGGGGTTTTGATTTATATAATTTAGGTAAAATGAGGTTGAGCAACTCCCACATTCATTTTTGTAGTTTCCTCGCATAACAGGATATTTGTGTATTCCATTTCCCGATATGAAGCTCATTCCTCAAAGTTGATTATCTAAATTAGAAAATTAAAACATCAAGATGATGATAAAAAAGGAAGCCTTGAATTTAAGTTTAAATTTTCTGAACTGTTCCGTCCTCATTTTTTTGAAAAAAATTCAAATTCTATTAACTAGCCTTACAAACCAAGGAGGAATTCACTTCCAAAGCTCCTTGTTAGTAAAAATGCTAAGAACTTAAAATTTAAATGAAACATCCAGGAGGCGAGCAGTAAGATGATTATATTAATATTTAAAAGGACACAAAACAGCTGTCTTCTGACAATATCATTCCCATTTAAGAAGTCAAATACCAATTATACATTTTAATTTTCAATTAGTTCTAGGTAGTCACTACTGAACTCTAATTATATAGAAGAAAACAGGGGTCTCTAATACATTTCCAAAGAATAAAATAATATATTATTTTTGCTGTATAGTAAAATATATACTTTTGTCTTGTGTAGAGGTAAGGCAAACAAAATGGCATAAATTATAGATTTCGTCCCTCTATTAGAGTTTTATATTGTTTAGGAACATAAAGAAACATCACAAAAGGGAAAAACACCCCATAATGATTGGAAAAATCAATGCAAAGAATTATTATTATTATTATTATTATAAACTAGCATTAAACACCCGACGTTATCAATGGTAATCACGTAACGGATTTTGTGGCTACTCCTGGCAATTCTTCTCTTTGATTCAAACAGATATAATCTCTTCAATTTTTTTTCTACTTTAAATGTTTTTATTTTAATTAAAGCTATATAATCAAAATTTTAATATTCCTTCTTTGAGGTGTAATGTTTTTGCACAAGGGCTACAAATATTTGAATTGCAGACGTCTGCGTGCAATAAATATCGCACAATACTCATGGGAGTAAGACGCCCAAACTCTTTAGTCTATTTAAATATATAATATTTAGCATTAAATTCTATTGCAATCAATTTATGATAAAATCAATTTATTTCATGTCAAACTACCAGATGCTCAAACTTTCAAACACTGAGTAGTCTAAAATTACCTAGCTAACACGCTCCAGATATAAAGCTCATTACAAATTCTGGAAATTATTTTATTCTATATATGAGTACATATAATTTTAATCAATATATCTTTAGCATTTTTTTCTTTTCATAAATTAGAAACGTGACAACTAGTCATGGGAATCATTTTTTTCAAATTTACCGATAAGATGTATAATGTGGCTATATCCGTAACTTAATATAATTTCATTCTTCTAAGCTTTGTAAGTAATGTATTTGTACAAGTAATGGCGTTCACACAAACTAATTTTTACTAATACCTATCAATATATATATATATATATATATTAGAATGAACGAATTTTGAAACATAATAAAGTTATTTAGTTAAAATATATGTGGTATTTGCTGTGTACTGCACTTACCATGTAATCATTTTATTGGTATACTCGCTAAGCGAAACCCGCTTCCCTGGATTTCTTTTTGGTACATCTGCAGAGATTTTTCTGTATCTTAGATAGAAAACGTTCATTAAAATACTAATTCTTATTTTATCCGTACTCTTTCATTTATTAAAACTCGACTAATGCATGTGCGTCACGCTTTGCCTTATAGTGTCAGAAGCCATCCCCACCACCCACACATAATGATTATCGAGCATATACGAACGTTCTCTTTCCCTCCAGTTCATTTCTTACTTTCCACACTTCACTATTCACTTTTAACTTTTCACCTTCTACCTTTCACTTTCTAATTTCGAATTTTTACTTTTCACTTTTTACTTCTACCCTTTTAATCTTCTATTTATAAAACGTCAATTATTGATGCACGCACGTTACGCTTCGCCTTTATGTAGTGTCAGAAGCCTGTAATGATCTAATTTCATTGAATTGATTTCTAGTGCATTTAAATTTAGTTTGTGTCAATTTTATTTATTCGTACTGTAGTGTTGCTGTTTTATTTCCGTACACGTGCAAGCAAGCTACGGTGAATAACGTTCAGTTTACTTGTTTACATCCCTCGCAATAATTAAATAAATAAACCTCGCATTGTAGGTGCGAGAAAGAGAGCAATATGCTTCATTTGTAAATTATATTGTTTTTATGTTATTTTTCTAGAAGTAGTTTTACTTGTTTCCGTAAGAGCTCGGTAGCTCCCGGTCACAATCTGAGTTTGAAGTCTGATATTTAGTGTTTGTTTTTGCTTTTACTAGACCGAGTTGCTAACTATTGATTCGGGCTAAGACATGTGTGTGCCGATATGGCAAATTCATTAAGTTATATACATATATATATAAATCAATTTTCACGCATCTACTTTTTTCAACTATTAAACAAAATGATTTCAATAATTTCTGAATAAAAGTTATATTAAATAACATAATAAAATGTGTTTAAATTGTGGATATTTACATCACAGATCGCAGGTACGTGTTGAAGTTAGCGTATCGCGACAAGCCATCCCCACCACCCACACATAATAGTGCTCGAACATTCCAGAACATTCTTGATCCTTTTACATTTTCCACTTTTTAGTTTCTTTTTTATCCGTACTCTTTCTTTTATTAAAAGTCAACTAATGCATGTTCGTCACGCTTAGCCTTAAATAGTGTCAGAAGACTTCCCCATAACCCACACATAATGGTGATAGAACATTCCAGAATATTCTCGATCCTTTTTAATTTTTCGCTTTTTAGTTTCTTTTTTTATCCATACTCTTTCTTTTATTAAAAGTCAACTGATGCATGTGCGTCACTCTTAGCCTTAAATATTGTCAGAAGACTTCCCCACAACCCACACATAATGGTCCTCGAAAATTCCAGAAAATTCTCAATCCTTTTTAATTTTTCACTTTTTACTTTTATTAGGTGCGAGAAAGAGAGCAATATGCTTCATTTGTAAATTATATTGTTTTTATGTTATTTTTCTAGAAGTAGTTTTACTTGTTTCCGTAAGAGCTCGGTAGCTCCCGGTCACAATCTGAGTTTGAAGTCTGATATTTAGTGTTTGTTTTTGCTTTTACTAGACCGAGTTGCTAACTATTGATTCGGGCTAAGACATGTGTGTGCCGATATGGCAAATTCATTAAGTTATATACATATATATATAAATCAATTTTCACGCATCTACTTTTTTCAACTATTAAACAAAATGATTTCAATAATTTCTGAATAAAAGTTATATTAAATAACATAATAAAATGTGTTTAAATTGTGGATATTTACATCACAGATCGCAGGTACGTGTTGAAGTTAGCGTATCGCGACAAGCCATCCCCACCACCCACACATAATAGTGCTCGAACATTCCAGAACATTCTTGATCCTTTTACATTTTCCACTTTTTAGTTTCTTTTTTATCCGTACTCTTTCTTTTATTAAAAGTCAACTAATGCATGTTCGTCACGCTTAGCCTTAAATAGTGTCAGAAGACTTCCCCATAACCCACACATAATGGTGATAGAACATTCCAGAATATTCTCGATCCTTTTTAATTTTTCGCTTTTTAGTTTCTTTTTTTATCCATACTCTTTCTTTTATTAAAAGTCAACTGATGCATGTGCGTCACTCTTAGCCTTAAATATTGTCAGAAGACTTCCCCACAACCCACACATAATGGTCCTCGAAAATTCCAGAAAATTCTCAATCCTTTTTAATTTTTCACTTTTTACTTTTACTTTTATCCGTACTCTTTCATTTATTACACGTCAACTGATATATGCACGTCACGATCCTTCCGGTCCAGTTCTCTCTTTTCACACTTCACCAGGGGCGTATTCTGAGAAAAATTAATAAGCATGCTGTATTATAAAAGTTGAAGGGGAGATTTGGGTGCTGAGGACCCTCAACCACCTTTGTTTAAGAACGTCAAGGGATAAATTTGAAGATGTGTCCCTATAGAACAGTTGTTTTTGAACATTTTTTATTTCCCCTTAACCGTTTGAAATCTTAGGAAATTTTAAGCCTCCCCCCCTATCCCATATTCTCTCTTCTTTTATTTATCCATAACGATGATTACCATCCTCTCAAAATGTATTAAAAGTAACTCCATGGTGTCAACCCACATTCAGGCTATACCTACCGAGTAGCTTCTAAACTGTTTGACGAATTAGTGACAACTCTTGCTCATAAAGGGTGTCATGTGGTCAGAACAACGATGACTGTAGCCATTAACTTCGGCTATCCATACTGGAGACACTACTACTTTATTCGAGTAGCTCCTTATTTATCCACCCTAGGCTGAATATAGACCGTTCCAGACCCACTGCTTCCCGAATAATCTGGATGAACCTGGAATCAACACCGTGACCTCAGGGTCCGTAGCCAGAACCTATGACCACTAGACCACTAGGAACATTTCCTCGCCAATTAGCCTAGTGTAATTAAAAGCACACAGTTAGCAATACTCAAAGCAGTATGGAGGTACTGGCTGACTCCTGATTCTATTTCAAATTGAAACAATGTATATAAATAAATAAATACATGGTCAGAATATCTCATTTCAAATACAAAAGTTAAATATTTAAATTATATGTTTATATATTTTTTATAAATACTTAAAACTACAAACTGACAAGCGTGGCTATCCAGTCCTTATATTCACCCTTTGAATTGCATTTCAATTATTGGAGGTCACTTACCCTGCTGCCGCGTTCTTGATCAATTTATCTGCTCATGCTACTCTACTGAACCCCGATCCGATGTTTCTATTATGCAAAAAGAGTGCAGATTTGAATACGCAGGATAAGTAAAGCAATAAAATAATGAAGCAATATGCTGCAGATATCATAAAGCAAGCAAGTACTGGCAGTCACACAGATAAAATAACATTTGGTTGGTTGCGCACAGCTAAAGTGCAGTTTGAGTATGACCCTAGCATAATGCTCCAAGTGTACACTATAATGTGAGGGACATCTTATTTATAAGGTACAGGTACTGTTCTGGAACCTTATATGAGTCAGGGACTTTTCAAAGAGGAATTCACTTAGCGTGTAAGGTCCAGTAACTAGTATCTGGGGAACAAATACCTATGTCGAGCCTCCTGTTTCCCATACATGCTGTGTTCTTGGAGCGTAGCTACGAGCGTAAACGTGCGCAGCAAACAGTTTTAGGACCGATAAACCCTTGCCTGCAATCGATCCCTGCCATCAGAGAAAAACTAAGAAATCCTCTCCTCTCCCATCACCCTCGCCGCTTTGGCCAAACTTCAATCAGTAGGGGAGAAGTTAGCTCCTCTCGTTGAGTTCTGGACGCAGACGTTAAAGGGTTAAGACGAAAACTAGAAATCGCTCTGCTCGAAGGGCTTTAACCTAGGTTACCCTAGTGGGATTGAAAACCTGATCTTAAGAATCACCCCTTTTGGGCCCACGGAGAAAGTCAGGTTCCTAGCCATAGGAATCTACCTAGAAGTGCTTTCAACCCAAGTTTCCACGTGAGGACCTCATCGGGGTGGGTGGCCTGACCAGCTTTACTGGAAGGTACTAGATACCAACTGCTTAGTGTGGTGTGAGTCAGGGGTGTAGGGGGGATGTCGGGGTCTCCCCAAAGTCACTTCCACACAGACGAGCTTCACATCCATCTGGTTAGTTCTCTTGACGTTGCCCAAGGGTACCACAAAGGTATTTCTCAAGTACAATTTGAGAGTGGTTTGAGCACTATGTAATAAATTTACACTCTTATCTGATGGGTGTCATTTGTATCAGGTATAATATTAATCCATGAGGTAAATGTTATATTACTGCGCTTGGTTATGCAAGCAAGCCACTTTTAAGGCATGTATATTATACCTCAGGGATCAATTTTAAAAGGGAGCCTAAATAAAAATATATTGGAATTAAAAATGGAAGGTATTTGGAAAAAATAAAAAGATTTATTTTATGGCATGTTGGCTACTACATACTATTTAAATATATTATTTAAAACAAAAGACCCAATTTTATTAATTTTTAATGTTATCCAATTCTAAAACTTAAATTTTTAAAATTAGTGTACTATTATATGACACTGTATTTATTTAATATTAGTGGAGCTATGAAACTAGACTTTAGGTAAAAGGCTCTAAATAATCCTTTCTCCAGCAAGTACACTATATTTTATAGGCTAACAAAAGAAAATCTTAAGATATTTTAGAAAGCGCAGCGAGAGTTTCTTATTAGCTTGAGATAAGTTTCGTTATTTTCGCTTCCCTCTTTTGTATTGACATGACAATGGTTTGTTGTAGATGAAGAAAGAAAGGGAGTATAAGCTTAAATAAAATAGAAAAGTAGTTTCAGAAATCGTCAATGATCAGTGTAGTTTAAGCCTTGTGTTGGCTGACAGTGATTGACATTTTGTCGCTGACTGAGACGGCTGCCTAAAGAGAATGAAATCTTACTATTTTCTCGTCTAGCTCCAACGGTGTCAAGATAACTCCTTTATAGAGAACACTGGGCGTTCACTTAGGTAAAAATATGCTTTAATTTTTGTAGGGCACAATATACACAAATATAAATCCTTTGTAACATTTGTAACTATGGTAATGTATAATGAAAAAGTAAAAGTTAATATGAATAAACAATTAAAAAGGTTATTATTCAGTAACAATTAAAACCTTCACCAAAATTATTAACTATGTAATGCCCTTATAAATATAAAACTAAAATTAAATCGAGCAAAAATTAACAGTTAGTAAAGAAAAATATAAATTCTAAATTTACACAAATTAATTTATACAGAAAAATGTATATATTTGAATTAATTAGTTGAATTGCTTAAAAATAATATCTATAACAAATTTTTTTTCTTAATCCAGAATAATTATAACAATATACTTTTATTGTAATATACATATTTAAAGTAGTATAGAATTGATAAGTTTCAGGGAATGTAATATATTGAAGTGTTACAAAATGGTTCTTCTTTGATAAAATAAGCATAATATTTATGGATGATAATTAATTTATTTTAGGGTTGAATTTAATATTAATAGATAAAGGCAAATTAAAATAATAAAATTTAAATTTTCTCATATTAATATTGTTGTTTATTTAAACATAACACCAAAGATCAGACATGTCACATTTATATTGCCAATAGCTAAAACATCTGATCTTCCACAAGTAAGCTCCGCATCTCCACAAATTAACTAACCTATTAGTATCCGTGTTATAATTGGTGCTGGTGACGTTTAGGTGAAAGAATCGAACTTTATTATAAACTAGCTATTTCGCACGGCGTTTCCCGTGACCCACTGTGGTATAAGAATTATATCAGCTCTCTTCTAAGCTGCATGTGAACCACTGTGATATGAGAATTATATAAGCACCCCCCTCCCCCCACGGTATCCCGATTTCATTTAGAAACAATTTCTCTGAAACGTAATTCTAAACCATATTAAAAATATGCTTCAAAAATTTGTTAAAAATAGCCTAATTAAAAAGCTAATTAAAAGTTTTACGATCCGTGTTTGAGATGCATTCGGACCCCCTTCTGTCCGCCTATGTTAAAAATTGCAGATCTCTGCGTGGCGTAGATTTGGCTATCATCGCACACAGACCAACACACACACAAACAAACATACAATTAATTTTTTTATTATAAATAATAATAGATAAATAACATTGGTCTAGAAAATCACCTCTTGAAAAATGTATTGTAAATCCTCCGAATAAATAAAAGTTCATATGCATTAAAGACTATGGAATGCGCTTGGACACATATGAATGAAAAATAGAAGAATTTGCAGGTAATAAATAAGTAAAACGACGTTATTTTTCAGTGACTGGTGTTAAAATAATATCACAAGAACTGGCGCCATTGCATTTTCACAACATGCTATAAGGTTTTAAATAACAGTCAAAAACACATACTTTAATAAATAATATTATTATTGAAGCAATATTATTAAATAAATATTTGAATAGTATTTTATTTTTTAAATTCTATCAGTAAAAGGAAAATTAAGGTAATATAAAACTGTTACAAAAACATAGATTTAATATTAGATAAAAAATTAGTACATTGTAATTGGTAAAATAATACAAAACTACATTACCTAAAACTTTGTAACCTTATCTACAAAATACCTAACAATCATAGAACATAAGTTTTAATTAAGGCGTATTTTGAACAGAAAATCTTTTAAAACAAGATAATCACAGAATGTTTCTTACATTTTGTTGAGAAAGGACTTTTGTACCTTTAATTCCTTCCTTCAACTCGTATTTTTACGTATAATAGCGACCGCACGCGAATAAAAACTACAGCAAAACAGCTCGATAGAACTTTCAGACGCGTGATAGAACTTGTAATGTAAATATACTATGACAATGAGCCAGACGTATGACATCACGACTGGTGCCGTTGCGTATTCACAACAATCCTGAAAGGTGCCAGTAAAACTCTCGTATCTCAGAAAATAAACAATTTTTTGAATGTTTGATGAAATCTTACTAAGGATCAGGAACTAATTGAGGAACACTCGGAGAGTATCCAACCTATATACCTTTAATAACAGAAAATAAAAGTATTATTATTATTATTATTATTATTATTATTATTAGCACCACGTCTTACTACCCGTTCGGGTTATACGCACTTACGCTAATGTGTAATGGTAGCGTTATTGTGAGATGAAATGGAGGACCTACAGTTTAACGTGGAATCCGAACCACGGTGGAGGGCTGGCATTCCCCACATTCACAAGATGTCTTGTCAGAGGTGAAGGAAGGGTTTGGTAATCAGATAAATCTGTGCCGTATATAATTATATAACCTAAGCGGGGATTTCTCTGCTCTGTAGGTATAGCTTGATTACCGCCTGGTGGCATGGAGTTATATCATGTTTATAATTAAGTTGTTTATCTATTCGACCAGATATTACTAAATAAATGACTGAATTTGATACGTAGAAACTCATTTTATTTCGAATGAACATATCTGACAGCTACTTTTAATTATTAATACGTCAAGTCTCGTTATCTAAAACCAACATTTTTGATTTAAATTACAAATACCTATAAAATAGCACTAATAATATAGTAAAAGGCTATCAATATTGTATCCCATCTTCTAAAAGGTACTTCAGATTCCCCCTCGTAAAAAATATCACACTGACCCCAGCTTTCTTTTGTCCGTCCCAAGCGTCACAGTGTCGCCACCTTGCTGTCGCAAAATGAGTCATGGCACTTTGTGAGCATGTTCTTACAACCTCTGGGTCATCCATCACATCCCAATCAGCTTAACAGCTGGGAATTCTTACTTCGAACTTGAAGAATGGTTTTGATAGAAGAGTTATGTCCTGGCTTGACAGTTGACGCGAGTTTATATTTTATCATGTTACATATACCTATAAATAAAATTCAAACATTTATTCATAAAATAGAGAATGTGTTGAGGAGATATTGTTGTTCTATAAATGAAAAATATAATATTTTAAAATGTAGGACAATTCAACGTTTATAAACAATGAATAAGTTTTGTACGTAAAGTTAGGAAACAAATTAATGTAATTATTTAGATATTATATAGAATAATTAATTATAAACAGCTATTTCAGTTGCCGCTTAGTCTAAAATGTCACTCTAATGTTAGACTAGACTGCCGAAGAGGGTAATATCGGAGTTCGAATCCCGGTCGTGTGTACTGAGAGTAGTTTTTACAAAATGGTTATATTTATTTCCATGACAATGCGGGTACACGTTTTCTAAATTCAGCCTTATTCATCCATAACTCAGTAGCGTGTAACCTGAACAGGTGCTAGGACGTGGAGCTAAAAGGAAGAGTATAGGCCTATATATAATATATGTATGTATATTATATATTATTAACAAATATATTACATATATGAAAACTAAGGTGTTGATAATAAAGTTTGTTTTTATATATTTTGACCAGATTAGGGAAAATAGGGCCCAAGCAAAACTGAATCTTCCCAGAAAAAAAGGGAAAATTGCGCCCTTCTATAAGTCATCACACCATTAGGTAGGAGAAGTGCACCCCACACACTGTCTTACACACTTACAAAACAAGTACGTCCAAGGACCTAACTACGTGTTTGAAGAGTCTAGCCTAAATTCAAAAATGGAGTAAAAGGTTGTCAATAATCAGTTTGGTACTTCAATCTATACATTCACAGCAAATGCTTACAAATAAACGCTAATCTTTATTTAATAAAAAAATAACCTAACCTAACATGAACAACATTCAAATAGACAGGTGCCATTAATCGATGTAATTTGACCTCCTCAAGACCTGGTGATGTGCAATTTGTCTATTTTAAATACCCACCCTCCTAAACAAAAGAATAAGATGAACCGATTTCTCAGGTGAAAATGTTAAGGTCGTGAGGAAAGTGAGAAAAGTGCGCCCACATGACCTTGCTAAAATTATTTAAGTGAGACAGACAAGGTCGTTTGGGCACAATTTTCCCACTTATTAGTGTGATGATTCATGTGAGGGCAGTTTTTTCTCTTTTTTTTTATGGGAAGGCACATTTTTCCCAAATGCAATTTTCCTGACACCACTTAGACAAGTCTAATATATTTACATATAGGAGGGTTTAATTTAATATGTAGCCTACCAGGAAAATCAAAACAGATTCACTCTAAATAAAACAAAATGATAAGTAAGTGAAATATGTAATGTTTAATCATGAGCCAATAAAATTAGTAGGTTACTTATGAAACTTATATGCAGCGTTTACTATTATGTACAGAATGTAAAATATAAAGAATATAATGATGGATAAAATAGCAAAGATTTTATATTTGTAAGATATGGGTATAGTTGCATATATATATATATATATATAATCATCTACTTAAATTGTAAATTACAACTGTACACGGGTTTTATTCCCGTGTTCAGTTGTCACTTTGCAATGTAGGAATAAAGAGTATATATATATATATATATATAAATTAATAACAAAAATTATATTAATATATATATATATATATATAGTGTAACCACACGGTCTCAATTGGGTGACATTGTAGCATGTCACTCAAGTAAAATGTCATCTACAAACCGTAAATTGCACAAAATACTAAACTGAAATAAAGGAGTCCAAAGAAGAGAATTAAAACTTATATATTCTGCAATAATATCATTTGTGTTCTAATTACCTTAAATGGATGTTCCCGGATACAAACACCATAATTCGACCAACTATTCTCCAGGTATGGCGGAAGCGAAGGCGTGACAGTTTTAACAGACGTCTGAGCCCTTGAACACTCTGCACCCTACCTTATGGGAATAAAAGGGGGGAGGGGGGTGCAAGTAAACATAGCAGAATTACAAAAATAGTAAAGATTTTATTTACAGAGGACAGCAAACATATGAATGGCAGATGATAGTGGATTACAAGATTCTGGTAGTCTAATTGGTAAGTTGCATTATCACCAAACAACATACTTAGTACTCTCAAAATATCATTAGTATGCCTCTGAACACTCCTGTTCAGCTGTTTGAGAGTTTGGAGTACGGAGTGAACATCCTACCCCACTACCCCAGGGAGCCATCCACAATCCGGCATCTCATGAATTAAACATCCCAATTGGGGACCCGTACGTTGGAAGTGGCTAAATAACGTCAACAATAAGATCAAAATTTAGTAAGAAGGGTGTACAGTAACAAGGCTTCCATGCCCACGAGAAAGCAGCTTAGAATCCAATCCAAGGCTGATGAATATTGGAGAACTGGGCAAGCCACAACGGCCAAGCACCAACATGACGCACTCGAGAGGAGTGACAATAACGCGACCCCAGAATAACAGTAAAGTGGGTCGAGTGGCAATGACGTCCGACCTAATTAGGTCGTTAATCAGTATCAGGTACTCCCAATGTTAGCAGGCAGCTGTTCACATACGTAATCCACTTGACTAAACCCTTAGTTGCCCAAACGCATTAGCGTTATAAAAATAATTCTAATAAAAGCAACCTAGCATAGAACCTATAAACTTGGGCAACCATCCAACTAAGCTAGAGGCTGACTAACAACTAAACATAAATAAGACTAGTATTACATGCGCTCAAATCATACTGGTAACCCTTACGAAGGTTAGAATAATCCAGCCATAAATATACAACCTAGGCCTCACTGATTATGAGGGTAAGCTAATCGTTAATCCTAAGAACCTTGTTAGGCAATAGGATTCAGCCCACAGTTTAGAGAATACATAGGCAATGCCATAATCGCTCTGTCAACTAGCTCAGAGTGAACTTTAATAACCTAAATTCTCAATACAAACATATATAATAAAAGACTAAGAGCACAACACTAAGGACCCTAGCTAGTGACAAACCTTCGACTAGCACGCATAATAAAAACACCTGATCTCTCTCTATACACAGTCGCAAGCTCTGAAAGCAGCGAGACCTCCTAGTCACCAGTCCAGCGCACTCCACACGAGTGCAGTCCAACTGGCCCTGCGGTATACCAACAATGTACCAGGTGTAGACCAGACTTAGGGTACCAGGCAGATACCAGGTGTAGACGAGTCGGAGTGTACCAGCTATGAACTCTCTGTAGATCAAATTTGGTTAGACCAGCTATTTATCAGCAGTTGAAGATAGCAAGTAATCGAGCCAGATGTGGCTACCTGCGGTGGGCCCAAGGCTCCCGTCCAATGGACGCCATACCGTCCAACTAGGGCAGCGACTGTCGGCCACGCTGCAGGAGGACTCGGCGAAACATGGATAGTCCGTACTGCACTTAGTACAACTACGATGTCCCTTCCTCCAGTGTTGAATGTTGACTCTTCACTCCTTTTCTTTGTTGATCTATCTCGGAACGCTCCCAGACCGGTACTATATAGTGAGGGGTGAGGCGGGGTGGAGAATTGAGCCAGTCCCACCTCAGGAAGACCGCGCATGCGCGACCAGCTATGAAAAAGAGAGGGGACAGAAAACATTAGAAGGTCGAATATTACGACTCTTCCATGGAAGGGTAATTTAGGATAGTAAATCAATTGAGGCCCGTTGAAGGTCAAGAAAGATAATAATCAGCTGGATTGAACATGGGGCCTCCAAAAGGAGACAAGTTTAATGAGTATTAGATATTGCTTTAGGAGGTTACGTAACCATTCACTTGTGCGAGATAATCTTGATTAGCTCGGCACAACTCTATGTTGACGAAGGACCTGACTGCCGTTGGTTCAATGCCTTGAGCTACGAGCACTGCTGCCCTAGCGGACTTTCTTGGCAACTCTTTCTCCACTATTACCACCTCCCTCGCTCCCTTCCTTTTCCCTCATTACATGCCCATATTTGGTCCTGTTTAGAGCCAGAAAAAAATAGTAAATAATGGGTGACCCCTATGTTCATTCTACTGTAGTTCATCATATTATATACCGGTACTCGAAGGAGGAACCTCTGCTCCAGCACGTGAAGAAGAAACTGGTGGTCTTGATGTTTGGGTCGTAGGTCTCACCGCCTCGACGCCGAGGGATTCTCATCTGATGTTATAAGTATTAAACAAATAGCCAAGTCCTTCAGACTTGTTGTAGTAGTCAAGGAGACTAACTTTGTTTCTGTCAGTCGAAGCGGTAAATATGTTTTTTAAGTCCTTCAGACTGGTTGTTTTAGTCAGAGTGACTAAGTTTTGTTTATGTGTCCTTCTGACTTAGTTTCTGTTAGTCGAAGCAGCTATAATGTTTTCTAAGTCCTTCAGACTTGTGGATTTAGTCAAAATGACTAAATTTGGTTTTGTGTCAAACTGACTTAATTTATTTAGCCAGATAGTCTATATATTTTCCCTATGTCCATATAACATAGCTTAAACACAGGGACTTTGAGCTCTATATGTAATCAGGACCTTACCTTAAGATTCCTTTTCTCCATAATTTCATTATTCAGTTTTAAGTCCTTATGACTTCACAATATTTCATGACGCCGTGAACGTCATGCTCACTTGTTAGAATTTTTATTTGGCTACAAGCAGGTTGTCTAACGCCTTTGTTTGAGGACCTAGTTAGGTCAGTATTTTACAGCATTCTTGTTAGAACCTCATTGGTCCAAGTATTTAAAGTTAGTGTGTACTAGATTTGTTGTATATCGCAGGGAGTGGGTAATGTTATAAATGTACTATTGAGTTCTCCAGCAGTAGGTCTACCCACTGGGAAAGGACCGGCCATAGTACAATTTTGTGTGGACACCTGATTGTTAGCCATCTGCTAATGTAATTGACAGACCATCCTCTTTCCATTTATTATTTAGTGTGTCTATGGAGCCTTTCTTAATTTCAAATCAAGCTTAACCGACATTTAGCTTAGAAAATCTAAAACTATAGGATTTGCAGTTATATTTTTATTAGTAATTAATTCACCATGTTTTCTGTTTAGACCCTTCTGGTGGTTGTCTGGCGATAGCCCAGCTGTTTTGGAATCCAATACTTTCTATAAACTTAACTTCCATTTGACTGTTCCGTGTCGTCTTGGACACGTACTCTCTCCCGGCTACAGGAAGTTCCTATATTTCTGGAGTTGTTAAATCTTATCATATTTGTCAGTTTAAAACTTAATGATTTCCTTTAAACTTCTAAGAGCTACATGTTTTCCCCAACCAATAATTTAACGGACATTTATTACTGTTTATTATTCTTTGATACTGCATTTAATCTTGTTTATCAATTGTAACCCTGTATCATTTCTATATGTATGTTTATGATAAATCTATTATTGTTACCTATTTATTTCTCTTACTCTCATGAAATATTTACCAGTCTCTACTTTGCTATACATTTACCTTGTAATAACTTTAGTTACCTTCTCTACATATTAGGGTGAAGGGGAAGTCACGATACAACATGTTTGTGTAAACATTGTATATTGTGAGCGGCGAATGACATAACGAGTGTTACGAGGTTGTTATGATGATTCGATAAACAATTAAAATAGAGGAGCTGACCCAAAAGGTGGTGTCAGCATTCCTTAGCTAGAAACCATGCTGGCGACCCCGTTAAAATGGAAGATTTTGGGGCCCCTTGAGGCTGACTACAGAAGACCGTAATCTAGGAGTTCACTCTGCCTGCTACCAGGCCATGTGTGCTAAGTCATGGGTTCATGAAGTATCATTTGGGGCTGCCAATTTAGCCAAGGAACCAGGTTCAATGGCCATGCAGGGATCACCTAACAGTCATAAAGGCCATTGGGTAAACCCCATAACACCTCCTTTTTTCACTTGCTTCTCTAAGTTCTTTACATTAACTTATTTTTTAACATCACACTTACATTATATATAGTAGTATTAATAAAACTTCTAAAAGCCAAGTGTAGCGTCAATCACAAACCCACACAAGTAATCATATCATCTGCCTCTTATCTTCGACCAAAGATATCCTGAACTTCTCCGGGCCCACACATCTAGGATACAAACTATATACACACACACCTTCTTTTTCCGATGATAAGACCTTTGGATGTGATCATATTGTGCAAGAGAGTCACGATTGACCTTTTTTACTTTCTCGCTATCTGACAGGTAGAGAAAGTATAGTGATCGTCAAAAAAAAATCGAACTCAAGATTTTGATAAAAATTGACGTTTCATGACCACCCGAATACAAAAAAATGGTTTTTGACTTTCTGTCTGCATGTCTGTCTGTCTGTATCTCCAACTAGAGCGTAAACTATTTTACCGATCCGGCTAAAACATGGTATTTAGGGTTTTCATAGGGTGACCCCGAGGCATTTTTGGAATTGGATATCTAACCCTAAAATTGAGGGTAGTTTACTGAAAGGCAAAAAGATAAACAGTCGAGTTTATCAAAATCGTCTCTAATGATTTTGATTAAATTTAATTTCTAAACATTTATAAATATTCCAAACAAAATGGCTTTTCTCAATATTTCGGCAAAAGGACATTAAGGGTTTCCGGTCTGATGAGTAAATTATATTTTTTATAATATCCCCTAAACTATTTGAGATATGAAATTACTTATCGTTACAAATATGTAGGTCTCTTTATAATACAAATATTTAAAGAAGCATATATATAAAACCAATAACTCTCAAGTTATACGTAAATATATATATATTTTAACTTTTCGAACACAAAAGGTAAAAGTATTGCGACCGGAAAAGATCAAATATAACTTAAGATGTTGATGGATGTCGACGTCTCAAGACCCTACAAATCCTAAAAAGTGGTCTTTGCAATGACGTTTGTCTGTGTGTCTGTTTGAACTTAAAATTAAGAGTAGATTAGATTTTCTCAAAATAACTTCAAACAATTTTAATTAAAATTCCTACCTCAATGTTTATTAAGATTATAAATAATCTGACTATTTTCATTTTACCGTGAAAATAAATTTTACGGTACCTTACAGAAGAAAAACTTCCGTATCTCCCTAACTATTTAAAATATTAAATAACTTATCATTGCAAAATTGTATTACTATTAAAAATAAAATAACTTTATATGAAATATATATATATTTATAAATCTAATAGTTTCTGAGATATTTGTAAATATATTAATACTATTTTGTGAGCTTTAGTTGTAAAGAGATTCTACTCAAGTTTTAACCCAATAATTCTCCAATATCATATATAAGTAAATCTCTCAATATTTATGTTGTTTTTCCTTAAACCCTTTAGGAGAAATGTTTGTAAAACAATGACCTAGCTCCATTTTAGACTCAATAGTCAATATTTACATTTTTTATTGGTCAAAATTTATAAATGAGGAATTTAATAGCAATGCGATGGCATGAAGATTTGTAACACTTAATAAAATGTCGAAAATTTTAACCGGAATTTGAAATTTTAATATGAAGTGTTGACACTTGTGAACCCAATATTAATCTTTTTTATTGTTCCAAACATACAAATGAGGACATTAATTCTTAAGAATAAAATTATAATATTAAAACCGGGACTAAATAATTTTTCCATGAATATAGTACAATTTATGCTTGGGTTTGCTAGTTTATATTAAATCGTTTCACATATATTACGAGTTTTGAGTAAATGTCTGAATTTTCAAACATTAGAGCTAGAAACTCTATGCGGAGTTCCGTACCATTTATTTTAGTTTCATTTTACGACGTGGCAGTCAAATTAATCAGATTGTACTGAGATATTCCGTTATAAAGCGTGTCAATTTTTATCAAAATGTCCCATAGATTGTTGCACAATCCTCAGTGCCAGGTAACAGGATTGCTCAGTCTACGACCTAATCTTATATTAAAGCTTGACTGAATATATATTTCAATAAATATGATCATGTTAATCAAGTAAAATTGCGTCTTCATTATTGGCGTTGTTTTATAAAAGGGAGTATTCCATTGGCCACTCTAAGAGTATATTCCGCAAACACGTTTTATTCCTTTGTCGACACCCATATTTCTTACCAGGGATAATTTTTGGACTTGATCCCAAAGGTGGTAACCTTGATACGGTGTTCGATTGATGGTCGTAGTTCTTTTGTTATGGGCTACAGCTTGGAGTGTTGGTCTGAAATTGCCACACATGAAAATTAATTTCCTTCCAAATGGTTCCAAACTGTTGTCAGTCAAGATTTTAACCTGAATATTGTACCGTGCTGGCCTTATCCATGATTGTGAATACTGCTTTAGTCCTGGACATGATTGATGAGACTAATACATATATGACTGAAATCATCGAAATATGATTAAATTGTGTATAGCTCAACCAACCTACATTAAACACGATGCAAGTTAAGAAAATGCCATTGGAAGGATTTTTTTTTTCATTTTATGCTGACATAACTTTAGATTTCTAATGTTATATATTTTCCCGTGTCCGGTTTTATCATAGAGATAGAACAAATTATAATGAGATCGAGATTTGATTAAAGTTATGATTCTATCGATAACATGGAACTGATCTTCATTGGTAGGTTACTGACATACAATAACACTCTTTCTCTTGAAATGAGCTGATCATTTCATTCACGAATAAAGTTCTCCGTATGATACTTTTGGGAAAATGTTGTTTTAACTCTCATATGGGTATCCATTAGTCTAAGAATCATGGTTGAACGATTTTGTGTCACTTTAGGGTAAATGTCCTATCGAAAACTATCTGGGCTTTCATCATCTTATAAATTCAGGTTGAACAATATTTTAACTCAAGCCTATAGGGGCCCAGATCCAACAACACTTTTTGAACATTAAAAATTTGTTTTTATTTATTTTTATAATTTAACATAATGTATATATAACAGTACTATGTAGTGGGGCCCCCATGCTCTACACTCAATGGATTATTGGATTCTTTAAACAGTATTCCAGTCCCAAGAGGATTCATTAATCGCTGCAATAGTCACGCGACTGTACTAGTACTTGGAACTTGGAACTCCAATGAATAAAAAGTGAGAGGCTGACATGGGCCAGCCCCTCTCATATAAACCTCGTCGCCCAGTTGGCGATATCTCTAAAGGTCATTCTACTGCCATCTACACAGCAATTTCTCGGGCAAGTCTTGGCGGGCCCACGATTCAAATAAGATGGTTTATATTTTTTTAATAAATACCCTATAATGATATGACGAGTGAAGGTGATTAATTTAAATAAATAATAAAGATTATTTGTTAAAAACTCGTATTTTTTCAATTAAACTCGTATCATTTAAATTGAACGTTTAGGTGCACAACAGCTTGTGATAATACATTTTATTTATGCAAATGGATGGGAGGAAAAAAAAAGGATATTTCGAAAAACTTAGCTTAATTGGTTTTTATTGTGTGTTATTTGGCTTGTACAAGTAATGTCATCACTTTGTAGGTTCATTAAAACGTGTATTTTTTTATATGTAGATTTGTTTAGTGGTTTTTAAAACTAATAAAACTTAAATTAATTTAAATTCGAATGTTAAAACGTGGTGATAAAAAATCATTACCGGATAACCTTGACCTAGCTCCACCAAAAATAAATATCACGCACCGCCACTGAATTTGACAGCTTAGGAAATGTCCCCTTCACACTCCTCTAGGTAATATACTTTCTATAGTAAGTTTAATATTATATTGTGCTAGCTTGGAAATATTTACTTTTTACACACATAAGAGTAGTCTATTCTTCCTTCACACGCACCATAAAGTGCATAGGTTTTGAAATGATGCATAAGTATTAATTACTATCCCTAGCTTATCCAAGGCCATAGTTAAGGGAGGAAATGGAGGGGGGACGGGGTTGGGGACTCAACCTCCACTCCAGAAATTTTATGATCTAAGTATATATGGCTTTATTTATGGCTCAAACAATACTAAAATTAAGGTACAAATACAAATTTGGGGGCTGTGTTACCATTAAAGCACTTCATAAAGCTTCTAGAGGTGTTTAATATTTAGAATTTTTCCTTGCCTTTAGCGGTTGGGGGTTATGGTGCCATAAAAAACACACTCTACTTTAGCGAGCTTCTATAGGTGTTTAAGTAGATAGATTTTTCCTAGCCTCCGTTAGTTAAGGAGCTGTTTCCATAAAAAAAACTTCAGATAGCTTCTAGAAATGTTTATAATTTATAATATTTTCTAGTCTCCAGCATGATGAGCCCACCATACCACCTCTGAAATTATTGGCTGGCTACGAACTTGTGCTTATCTTATTTGTACATCTTATTCGCAAAAGTAGTAGTCTAGTCGGCTCGCACACGTTTCCTGGTCATGCTGATCTTCCTCCCCTCCCACTCCCCCCGCCCCGCCGTTTTACAGGGGATCTTTGCCCCACGATAATAGACTTAGGCAGGCTAAGCTCTGCGACAGGGGATGTATTCGAAATTTCTCTTTGGGATGATAACTATTGTTTTTCTTTAAATTGATAAAGTTAGTTAATATATGCCATCTTAGTGATGGGAAACTTTTGTTGTTCTTTAATAAAATATTTAAATTAGTTAAGACTCATGTACTAGTCATGTCTTGAAGGACATTTTGTCTTAGACTTTTGTTATTTTAGTTTGTCCCTATCTATTTAAGCTTATGATTAAGCTCATGTTTATGACGTGCTCACGCTAGAAATCCATAACAAAACAGGATAGTTTTAAGCACCGCGTTTTACTACCCGTTCGGTTTTAAAGTTACGTCTATATACTATTACGCTTATGTGTTAGAGATGATGAGGGTTGAGTTTTAGAGAGAGTGTACCCAAATTTGCGTGGAAGGAGATTGGAATAACCTTTAGGAAAAGGCACTCTCAGTACACCCAACTGTGATTCTAGCCCCTGTCTCCCTGTTATAGTTAGTCTAGACTTTATCGACAGTGACGCCCAACATTTCATACATCTACAAATTGAAGGTTTGTTTTAGTTAGTCTGGGTAATATTGAGATCAACCTGTCATGGACCGGATTAAAAACTAGTAAAACTTGTAATTGCTTATATCTCAGAAAATAGTGGTTGTATAAGAAAACTCGCTTGTCTTGTTTAACTACAAGAGACCGCCAAACAAATATCATCACCAACTTTAAATTTGCTCCACCATTTTGAATTTTTTCAGGAGTTAAAAACTAATATTTTTAACTTTTTGGAATTTTCCCGTCGGATACAGGCTAGAAGCTATAGGTTTGCCAAATGTCAAGTTTCTAGCTCATCTGGAAATGGGTAAATATTAATGTCAGTGAGTGAGTCAGCCGCGTGGCTATATTGTAGTTTAATTTTATTTTTAATATTTATTTTAATAGTATTACAACCTTACTATAATAAGCTAGTTCGTATCTCAAATAGTTGCGGAGATATTTTCAAAAGTGTATTTACTTTACATCCATCACTGTTTCTAGCCTGTGGTCAGTTTTTTTATACAAAACATATATTTGCCATTACAAACTTGTTAGGCCTGCCTTATAATCTAACTTAAGACTAGGACCGGCACAACATGCAGTTCCTGCACGTTAATTTATCAATGTGATAAGTTAAACCCACCTTTCATCAATGATAGTTTTTTCAGCCATGCCGGGAATCGAATTGGGTCCCTATAAACGTGTATTTCGTATACAAAACAGAATCACCCTATACTTGTAATTAACCATCAAACCAGGGTCACCCTACACTTGGGATTGATCATTGAACCAGGGTCACCCTACACTTGAGATTGATCATCAAACCAGGGTCACCCTACACTTGTATTTAACCATCAAACCAGGGTCACCCTACACTTGTATTTAACCAT